>VMDO01027646.1:0-24954 GCA_007922755.1 Pedetes capensis | reverse complement strand
AGCATCAATTCTTTTTCTGTCTCTCTTGTTCAGTGTCCAGCTTTCACAACCATATGATGCCACTGAAAATACCATGGCATGAGTCAGACGCACCTTCATCTTCAATGTGACATCTTTGCTTTTCAATACTCTAAAGAGATCTTTTGCCACAGCTTTTCCTAGAGCAATGCGTCTTTTGATTTCTTGACTGCTGCTTCCACGGGTGTTGATTATAGAGCCAAGCAAAACAAAATCTTGGACAACCTCAATCTTTTCTCCATTTATTGTGAAGTTGCGTGCTGACCCAGTCATAAGGATTTTTGTTTTGTTGATGTTTAGTCATAACCCATACTGAAGGCTATGATCTTTGATCTTCATCACCAAATGTTTTAAATCCTCTTCACTTTCAGCAAGCAGAGTGGTGTCATCTGCATAATGCAGGTTGTTAATGAGTCTTCCTCCAATCTTGATGCCACGTTCTTCCTCATAAGGTCCAGCTTTTCGGATTATTGGCTCAGCGTATAAATTGAAGAGATAGGGTGAAAGTATACAGCCCTAATGCACACCTTTCTCAAATTTAAACCACTCAGTGTTTCCTTGTTCTATTCCAACAACTGCCTCCTGGTTCATGTACAGATTTCTCATGGGCACAATTAGGTGTTCTGGTATTCCCATTTTCCGAAGTGTTATCCATAATTTGTTATGATCCACACAATCAAATGCTTTTGCATAGTCAATAAAACATAGATAGACATCTTTCTGATATTCTCTGCTTTCAGCTAATATCCATCTGACATCAGCAATGATGTCCCTAGTTCCCCACCCTCTTCTGAATCCCACTTGATTTTCCGGTAATTCCCTGTCTATATACTGCTGCAGTCACTTCTGAATGATCTTTAGTAGAATTTTGCTGGTGTGTGATATTAATGATATTGTCCGATAGTTTGCACATTCAGTCGGATCCCCTTTTTTGGGAAGAGGCACAAATATGGATCTCTTCCAGTCAGTTGGCCAAGTAGCTGTTTTCCAAATCTGTTGGCATAAACATGTTAACACCTCCAGTGCTGCATCTGTTTGTTGAAACATCTCTATTGGTATCCCAGCAATTCCTGGAGCCTTGTGTTTTGCCAGTTCTTTCAAGGCAGCTTCCACTTCATCCTTCAACACCATTGGTTCCTCTTTATATGCAACCTCTTGGAATGGTTGGTCATCTACCAACTCTTTCTTATATAATGACTCTGTGTATTCTTCCCATCTTCTTTTGATCTTTCCTGCACCATTTAATATTTTCCCTGTAGAATCTTTCACTACTGCCACTCAAGGCTTGAATTTTTTCTTCACTTCCTTAAGCGTGAGAAACACAGAACGTGTTCTTCCCTTTTGGTTTTCTGCCTCCAGCTCCTTGCACATGTTATTATAATATTTGCTTTTGTCTTCTTGAGCTGCCTTCTGAAATCTTAAAACAGAGGGTGAGAAAATCAAAGTAATCTCCTCCACGTGGCACAATAAAGTGACACAAACGTAATGATATGTCTATAGTCACCCAGCAACAGTAACAATTACTCTCAGAACAATCTGCTCACTTTTAGTTCTAAGTCTTCAGGAGTGTATGAGAAATTTAGAAGAATGCAAAGAAAACAATGGAAATTATAGAAAAGATTAGAAATCTTGAGGTATATTCTAAAGATTAAAGAAGCATTAGGATGCAGGCAAATAGATGATGTTGAAGAAGAAGATGGGTGATAGGGATAAAATGCTAATATATGATTTAATGCTATTTTGAAGTATAGGTGGCATTATTTTTCAGGGGACAAAGTCCAGTTCTCCCCTGTACTTAATAAATAATAATGATAAGAGTTTAAATTGCAGAACTAAGTATTTAAGTGATATTAAATTATAATTTCTTTTGTAACATGTTATAAACACTGAAACAAGCTACTTGGAAGTCACAGAATCTTTTCCAGTAAACCTTGAAGAATTATCTGGATAACTAATAGCATACTTCTTAGAAAAAGTTCTGTGAAATGTGTCTAGATACAAAAATTATAGCCTTAAAGGGTCTTTCCAGCACTGAGTTTCCATAACTTATGGAAAATGACACATTTTAACAACTACAATAACTCCCTTACTCCTTGAACTCACCTTCATTTTGCTTGTATTCCAAAAAAAGTACATGGGACCATTGTATTTTCAATTTTATGCCTCAGAACATCTCTGATGTTTCCTCTATGCTGAATTCATTATTAGCCTAGCAAACAGTGAACTTTATGTGAAGATACACAGCATTAAATAATAACATGAGCAAAACGTTGGTATTGACAGACTCTGTATATCATTTCACAGAAGGCAGGAGTATTTATGTTCCACCAAAATCAATGAGGATTAAAAAGAACTTTCTTCATTAAAGAATCAATTAATCTTATATTCATTTAAATGGCATAATGATATGTTTTCTATGCCTGTAAGGACACATTGTTACTAAGCCAAAAATGAATATTTAAACACAAAATATAAGACTAATTTCAGTCAATGTCTTCCCCTGTCCAGCTAACTTGTATTGATATAGGATTTATATTGTCCTACTTCTGTGGCAAAGCACAGGCACATCCAGGCACACACACACACACACACACACTCCTGCCTCAGGTCATGACATAGCTTAGCATAGCTGAAGCAGTGTCTTTCCACTGTCAAATCTATGAACCAAACACCAAGGTTTGGTGTGTGTTGTAGATACAAAGTTTCTTGCACTTCAGGAGTTTACTCTCCAGTTTTATTAATTAAGAAATAATAATAATCTACATGTTCCACCTAACTTTCTTTGTTGTTAGGTACCATCAAGTTGGTATCCAACTCATAGCGACCCTACATACAACAGGCAAAACACTTGTCAGTGCTTCTCTGCTGTTCATAGAGTTTTCACTGGCAGATAACTTTCTTTAGGTAAGGCATGATCAAGAAGTCTTATTTGAGCAGATATTATTCTTAACCAGGGTAGACATTCTCAACTGTTGATTAGTCTATTAAATTCTAACAATAGTTTCTTTTCTGCTTCTCCCATCTTCCTCTTGGCTGATATAAATTATTATGGATTTTTTTTCAGAAGCTACTTTATGGCTGTGAACTGATGCCTATGTGGATTTTCTAACTTGCCACTCTTCCTATATGCATTCTCTTGGATCCTTGAACTGTCCTCTTTTTTTTTTTTTTTTTTTTTTTTTTTTTTTTTTTTTTTTTTTTTTTTTTTTTTTTTTTTTTTTTTTTTTTTTTTTTTTTGCTGGTCTTTGAACATTCTTTCAAAGCAAATCAACAATAAAGGCATATGCTGCCAAGATGACAGCAGATCTTCTACTCAGCAACTAAAGCTCTCCTAGGGACTCTCAAACATGCCAATGCATGTGATCACCACCTTTGCCAACTCTGGCTAGAGAGAGATCACTCCACTAAAGAAGCAAGTCAGGGGATGTTACTGAGTATAAGAAATACTGAGTTGTCAGACAAAGAATATTTACTAAATGCAGAAAATCAAAGCTACTTATCAGAGTTTGTTGTTGTTATTATTAGGTGCCAGAGAGTCGAGTCTGATTCATAGTGACGCTCATAGGGTTTTCAATGGCTGATTGTTTGAGGATTGCTTTGAAGAGTGGATTGCCATGTCCTTCTCCAATTTTTGTGGTGCTGGGGATTGAACCTGGATCCTCAGAGAGTGTGGAGCAGCACTCTACCAACTGAGCTAAACCCCAGCCCCACACAACCAGACTAGCTAAGAAAGAAATTAAATCTCATCTGATCTACTAATCAATCAGAAACATCTATCTTATAGTTTAGTGATTAGCAGAAGTTAAACTTGAAAGATTTTTTTCTATTTTGTCTTTTGTTTGTTCTAAGTTACTGATTAATAGTTCAGGTTTTGGAGACAAACATGTTGTTAGGTGCTGTTGAGTCGCTGTTCAACTCATAGGGACCCTATGTACAACAGGTGAAACACTATTGTCAGTGCTTCTCTGCTATTCATAGGGTTTTCAATGGCAGATTGCTTTTTGGGAGTGAACTGCTGGGTCCTGCTCCCAAGCCTACAGCACCCACTATCTCCCACCCAAGGACTAACCGGTCCCTACTCTGCTTAGCTTCTGAGATCAGACGAGATTGGATCCTGGGCAGCTATGACTGCAGGCCACCCAGTTAAACAGAAATTAATTAATTTGTATCTAAATGTTACACGTTAACTCAAACCAACCAGAATCACCTGATGATTGCAATTTCTTGGTTGAGCTTCCTTGGAAAAGTGAATTTAGGCTTCAACAAAAAGCCATGGATTACCCTAGTCAGTACATATCATTTAAGTGTCACAGGGTCATAATGTAAGTTGTTTCTTTTGTTGTTTCTGCTGACAACATCAATAGGCAGCCTCTTTTCCCTCAAAATTCTTATTTATGTCATTTTCACCAAGTAGATACGGCACTCCAGTGTCTCTCAAAAAAAAATAATTACTTCAAAATTAGCATAAAAGAATGATGCTAATCTACACAATCTCCAGTGGGCCATATATTTTAGATAATGTTAGTAGAATTGTGATTAACTGCATGAAAACATGACCACACTTAAGTATCCATATGACTTATGGTGCCAAGCTACTGCGAGATGAGTTTTATTTTTGCAAAAACTAGGTGAACCAACATAAAATGGACAGAATCAAAATTTGTCTTTACCATTGCATGTTTTCTTCCTTATCTCTAGCACATGATATGCTTAATGTATTCATATTCATTACCACCTTCTTTCTCTAATTATTTGGCCATAATTAGTAGATAAGAAATATCTGTTGACTCAAGGAAAAAAGTGAAATTCCATTATCATTAAGCAGTAGGTTAGGAGGTAGAGAATTCGTGGAACAGATACTTTCTGGTGTCCCTTGAATACACATTAGGCATCTGTCCATATAGGATGACCTCTGTCTCAGGGATCTATAGGGTGACACCACAGTCTCAGACCTCACATTGTAACCAGTTGACCTAATATATCCATTCTCTACAAAATAGAACAAATAATATGCTCTACAGAAGTTCTAATGTTTTGTTATTCCTGAAAGCTCAGAAGTCACTATCTTCTTTTATTGGGATGGGGATTGCATGGTTTACTCACACTTCTAAAGTGAAAATCCAAGGCAGGAAGAACAATGAAACATACTGTGTTTCACATCCATAATTTGTTGTCAAGATTATAGTTAATGAAAATTCTGAGATGTAGACTAATTCTCTCACAATACCAACCAATGAAAACTCACCTTGGTACTGTTGTTGTTGTTGTTGTTGTTGTTGTTGTTGTTGTTAGGTGCTATGGAGTCAGGTTCTACTCATAGCGACCCTTATAGGAGTTTTCAATGTTTGGGTAATAGTTTCAGGAGTGGACTGCCACATCCTTCTCCCATTTTTGCAGTATTGGGGATAAAACCTAGGTCCAAAGAAAGTACAGAGCAGCACTGCAAGAGCAATTCTTCCCATGGATGCTCACATGGATTTAACTTTGCTCAACTCTAAGGCTTTTCTGTAATCTTATCTCACTCTGCTTAAATTGTCAAGTTGGCATCAAATTTGGTGATTACTTTAGATGAATATTCTAATCTCACATTTAAGAAAGAAATATAATGACAGACTTACTTCCTCTCTCCTGACCACAGGAAAATTAGTCACAAGAAGTCTTTGTTGGCTAACTTACCTTTATTATAGCTGATTCTGCATTCAAGGGGTATGACTCACTCCAAAGATCTGATGTCACTTCGATATTATTTCAGTAGAAGTTAAGAGAGGTCCTCCTGAGTAGTTGGAAATCATGGAGTAAATTAACAGACAATTGCCTAACAAAATGACAGGCCAGCTGTCAAGGTATACAATAATGATCACAATGAATATTATGACTTAAACACAAAATCTTTAACCACAAATGTCATTGGACAAGCTAGTAAGGGTCACTGTGATGGTTAAATCTAAATCATTCAGAGCAAATTTTCCCTTTGCCTCCTTTGTGTCAAACCTTTGCTTCCCTGGTTTGTTAAATATTTGAGCATATTTCTGTCTAACAAAACCTCTACTTTGAGGAGGAACTAGAAGTAATGGAATTCAAACTAGTGCACAAGAAAAAACTGTATAATTCAAATAAAATTTGTTTAAAAATAAACATTTTCTTGAAATGTTAGATCCTAGCTACAAGGTTTTGTTCTCCTTTCAGAATACCTGAAAGATTGCTTCAATTTTCCAGTTCCCTAGGTGTATATCAAGGTGATTGAATTGATTAAATTACTAGTTATCTCATTATGACATTTTCAATTATTTTGGCTACAAAAGTGAGGTTACCATGTAGAAATAATTTGCCATTCACCAAATCTAATTCAATTCAAGAATAACAATACCATAGTTTCAGTCAAGCCTGCAGCCATAGCCCTGTGGCATCGGATCCCGTCAGATCTCGGAAGCTAAGCAGGGTCAGGCCTGGTTAGTACCTGGATGGAAGACCGCCTGGGAAAACCAGAAGCTGTAGGCTTGGGAGAAGGACCTGGCAACCCCCTCCCAAAAATGAATCTGCCATTGAAAACCCTATGAACAGCAGAGAAGCACTGACAATAGTGTTTCCCCTGTTGTACAGAGGGTCGCTATGAGTCGGATACCGACTCGACCGCACCTAACAACAACAACAACAAGTTTCAGTCAGGTCATGTAAGTGTGGCCTTCAGAGTAGTGGTTCCTAATATGTGATGTGACATTCATGAGTTCATGCCCTCCCAAAGAGTAAATTAAAATATTTTATTTATTTATTTATTTGTTTGTTTATTTATTTGTTTGTTTGTTTGTTTATTCTGAGGTGGTGGGGGATTAAACCCAGGGCCTCATATATGATAAGTAAGCACTCCACCACTGAGCTGTATCTCCAGGTCATTTTTTATTTTTATTTTTTTAGAGACAGGGTCTCATTAAGTTGGACAGGCTGCCTCTACCCTGGAACTTGCAATCTTCCTGCCTCAGCCTCTCTGGAATTACAGGCATGGGCCATGGCACCCACCTTTTAATTAAATCCTTATTTTTCCTTTAGTTTGGAAATCTTCTATTTCAGAGATTCTGCACCTCTCTACTAAAGTATTTATAATTGTCATCCTAGGTCTTTTTTTTGAAACAAAATCTCACTCCCTAGTCAGGGCTGGCCTTGAACTCACTGTGCTCCTGCCTCCACCTTCAGAGTGCTGGGATTATAGGCATGTACCACCATACTTGGCTAGAACATTTCAAAAAATCTTTCAGCCCCGTATTTCACTTTTAGGTTTGCTCTCTAAAACTTATTGCACCCCTTCTTTTTGCTTTTTTGTTACATGTAAAAATGTCACTTGTCCCATGTACAAATCAATGAAATAGCCAAGAAACCAGAATTTCTTTTCTGTCTTCTGAGGTTTTCTTTCCGTGTCTCTCCCCAGCTCATTAGTCATCTTGGGTCAGCGTGATGGTTTCTATCTGACACCCGCAGTAAACATTCTCAAGCCTGCCCTGAGGAAAGAGCTTGCAAGCCCTGTCCTGTTGCTTGTTGATGGATTCCAGTCTAGGGCTGCTATTAGCAACCAAGGACTCCCCTCCTCTCTTTCTTGGCCACTGCCAATGCCCTTATCTTTTCAAGAATTCCCATAACAAATAAATCCTAAGCAAAAACCAAAGCAGTAGATTCATGATGAGTAGAGAAAAATCAACCTTCCCTAGTGCCACACTCCTATAATGAATGTCTGCTTTATTCAGATCCAGAAGGAAAGGGGATTTTCTATATTGTTTGTGTTTTTTCCACATTCCCCTTGCAAGGAAGAGAGTGTTGGAGAAAATAGAGAAAACAGAAATGCTCTCTTCTGGCCTCTGTGCTCTTGAACATCAGGCTGTGTTAGCCATGCCCACCCTTGACAAAATTGTGAAGGCCAGGAATTTTTCCCTTAGTGAACCAGGTCTTCAATCACACCCTGTTGTAAGGTTGGTGACTGTTACCCATGTCCTTCCAAAAGTCTAATGTTCTCTTGCTCTTTTCTCCTTTATACACACACACACACACACACACACACACACACACACCCACAAAACTGTTATTCATTCATTCACACATTCAACTACTATTTACTGAATGAGTCAGACTGTTTATAAGGTGCTGGATACACAGCAGTTCACAAAGAAAAATCCCAGTCCCCATGCAGTTTGCATTCTAGGGAATGGTGACATAAGAAATAGAGAATACATGGTCTTTTCAAATGTGGTGTACCAAGAAGAAACAAAAAACAGGGAAGGGAGGTGAGGAACCCACCTATAACTTATAACTTTATAACTTTAAAACCATGGGTCAGGGAAAGGCTTAACTGAGAAGGTGAATTTGAGAAAAGAAAAAATAAATAAATAAAGTAAAGCATGACTGAGTAAATTTTGTACATTTTTGGAATAGAACCTTGTAGGGAAAAGGGACAGGTAGTGCAAAGGCTGTGAGGCAGACGATGAGTGGTGTCATTTGTGGTGTGAGACTAAGATGTAGATTATAGACGATGGATTTAACACTTCACACGCCACTCTCCCAGCAATATGCACTGACCAGCCAAGGAACCTTTCAGCTAAAGGATTTCAGGCATTACTCAGGGGGAGAGAGCGGCATTTTGGAAGGGTCTCAAGGCCATGCGGGGTATCTGGGTGGTTTCTTGTTCTGTATATGCCTCAGTCCAGCATTATATTTTGATCACATTTAAAATTCTACTTAGACCCAAAAATAAACTTTTGTTTTCCCCACTGCAGCAAATCCTTATAACTTTTATACCTTGCCATGTTCTCCTCCACCTCATGAACAAGGTTCATAGTTTCTTTAGAATATACAGGCTCAAGGGCTTTGCATCCAAAACAATCGGTCCTTGTCTACTGACGCACAAGGAGAGTGGGGAGATTGCTTCATGAGACCCTGTGACTCACTGCGCTGTGGGGCTCTCTTTCTCTGCTGGGGTGTTGGCATCTGCAGCTGTTTTCAGGGCTATGTCTGCCTCAGAGTGTGGTGATTACTCAGGGCTGTGCTGGCTCCTGTGGAGTCTGCGGGGCTCATTACTCTGTATTCTAACTCAGAGAGGCTGAGGTGCTTTTCCCATCCTCTTATTAGAGGCCACCCCTGTCCCCAGTCCACCAATGCTTCTCTCTCACCACCTAAGGTAGAAGTGCCCCTCAGTCCCTCCAACTGAGGAATCCATGAGAATTTCAAGATCTGGAATCTAATGTCTTGCACTCAAGCCCTGGGATCCATGGCAGAGGACAACAGCTCCATCTCTAAACTTGTGTAGCAAACTCTCTGTCCTTCACTGACCCCGGAACTTCTCCAGCCTCACTCTGTCCCTCTCCCTCCTGGCCACACTCAATTCCACATATATCCTGGACACTTGCACCTCTTGATTATCAGCCAGGCCACTCAACAACCTGGACTCAACCTGCTATCTGCTACCCTTGTTCTGCCCCTAGACCAACACATGCACATGTACCACTACCACACACACACACACACACACACCATCTGACTAGATTCACCATTAATTCATCCAGGGTGGATATACCAAACATTTTCCTTTACATTATTCCTTTTTCACTTATAATTAAGTGGCTTGGTTCAACAAATCTGTATTGATCCTCTACCAAATGCTGGATAGTAGAGGCTGAGCCTACCATGAATATCATATGGCCTCTGCTCCCACAGAACTAACAGTCTTGACAGAGAGACATGGGTGTAGCAGTAGATCTGGCTGAAATAACCATAAACCACAATGATTGCTGCTATGTGTAGAGTATATGAATCATTTTGAACAGGACCACAGAAAACTAAAGGAGCGGCAAATAACTGGACATGGAGAATCTGGGAAAAGGTGAATTGAGGATGACACTCAGGGCCCTGGCTTAGTCCTGGTGGCCACATCAACAGGCTGCTATTTGCTGTGTCAGGCATATGAAGAAGGAACAAGCTTGTTCTGGAGAGGTGGTAAAAGGATAAGGAAATCTTTTTCATCAGTATGCTGAAGTTGCTATCCCTATAAAATTATTATGGCCTTTTGAGGCTCCCATGAAATATGATTTCATGGTTGAAGCTTAGGAGAGAGAACTAAGGATAGGTTTGTATAATCTGAATGGCTACAGAATCATGCCAGGCATCAAGTAAGAAGAAAAGAAGAAAAGGACAATTCAAAAGTCACAGCATTGTACAAGTAGGCAGAGGACAAGAGATGGATGGAGTTGGATGCCATGGTGCATGCCTGTAACACTAGTGACTCAAGAGGCTGAGGTAGGAGGTTTGCAAGTTTGAGGCCAGAGGCAGCCTATGCAACTTAGTAAGACCTTGATTCAAAATAAAAAATAAAAAAGTGCATGGGAGTGCAGGTCAGAAGTAGAGCACTCACCTAGCAGGCATTGGGAAAGAAGAAGTCAGGGGAGGCAGAGGGGTTGGAAAAAGAACATAGAGGTAGGAAAAAAAATTAGGTGACTGCTTCTGATTCCCAAATCTATTTGCAATTGTGTTTACCTTCTAATTGGATATTGCTCTAATATTTCAAATTCGATATATTTTCACCAAAAGTTTTTACTTCTGATTTCCCTACTCGTGTTAAATGTGATGAGAAGAGAGCTCTGTCCACAGCTAAAGCTGAAAGCCTCTGACTCTTCACCAACAGCATCTATACTTTGAGTTTCTCTGCCCTGGAAGGTTTGATGTCTCACTCTCAATTGCTCATCCTTTAAGAATCAGCTCAGCACCCTGGCCCAAGAAGCCTTCTGTAATCCCATGATCTCAAGTATGAGTTACAGCCTCCCTTCACTGTTCACATCGAACCCTGTACATATTTCTACCACTGTACTTATTTCATCAGTGTCTGTTTTTGTTTCTTTGTAGAAGAGGAACAAACTAAATGTTGAAAAAGTAAGTAGAACTAAACTAAAACTAGATTCTTTCTTGTATTGTTCTCATGTCACCTGGAAGTATTTCATATTTCGTTCTGTATCTGTTTTTGTTTGTTTGTTTTTGTAGCACTAGTGTTCAAAGCCAGGGCCTCGACCATGCTAGGCAATCACTCTCCCATTGAGCTACACATCCAGCTCTGTACCTTTTATTAATCAATTGTTCTGTGAGTAAGTCTCCTCACTACAATAACCTTGTATTTTGTAACAGTCATACATTTCTATGATTTTCTCATAAGGCATTTTACTAGATAGCAGCTTTCACCTCTCAAATGTTGTTGTTATTGGGTGTCCTTGAGTGGGATGTGACTAAAAGCAACCCTATGTACAACAGAATGAAACACTACCCAATACTGCACCACGTATGATTTTTTTATATTTGAGACCATTGTTGCAGTCATTATATTTCTTCTCATTTTGCATCATGCCACATCAGCAAAAGGAGGTCTTAAGGGCTTTAGTCTATTCTCATCATTAAGATGAACTCTACTTTGAGGAGGCAAATTTTCCACAGTCGTTTCTCGAATGTCTTCTAGCCTGGGCAGGTCCTTTCTAGGCACTATTTGACAATGTTTCTCTGCTATTTGTAGGATTTTCAATGGTTAATTGTTTCAGGAGTAGGTTGTCATGTCCTTTTCTCTAGTTTGTCTTAATCTGGAAGCTCAGCTGAAACCGGTTCACCATGGGTGGTCCTGCTAGTGTCCAAGATACTGGCAGCATAGCTTTCAGCATCAGAGCAACCCCCACAGCACAGCAAGCTGACAAACACATGGGAGTCTTAAACGTTAATTCTAATAATATACTTATTAGGATTTTCACTGGAATTAAATGGTCAGCTGTCTATCAGAAATGTCAATTTATAAAAGGATCTTTGATGCTGAGATGTGTTGGAAATAAGGAAGCAGTGATAGTGGAAATGGATATATTAATTTTTTTGGTGTTTATGAAATCTTTAAATTTTTTATCTAAGATGATATTAAGAGGTGATTCAAATAAACTAATCACTTGAAGATTAGTCTCATCTGCTTGTAGACAATAAGGCAATATGAAAAGCATTAATTCAGATATTTTGAATATATCTAGATGCTGAAGTTAATTATTTGCACAAAATATGCGTTGAACCAATGCATTATAAGCATTTTAAGACAACTGTGTTTATCATACACTTAGCTTATTTTAAGGGGTAGGACCTATAAGTTAAAAATTGCACATCCTACTAACACTTCGATTTATTTTATTTATTTATTGTCATTTGTTTGTTTGTTGCATTACTAGGGAATTGAACCCGGAGTTTCATGTATGCTTTTGCAAGCGCTCTACCATTGAGCTGTACCCCCAACACATTTTTTAACTTTTAATTTTGAGACAAGGTCTTGCTAAGTCACACAGGCTGCCTCTGGCCTTGAATTTGAGATCCTCCTGCCTGTCTCCCAAGTCGTGAGGATTACAGGTGTGCACTACCTTGCCCAGCTCTTTATTTTAAAGCAATCTTTAATGCTTTATTGGTAATGACCACATTTGATTTTGTGAAGAAGTTTATGAAGTAAATGTACTCTAATACCAGCACAAAGAAATCAGGACCTAGAGAGTTAGCTATGAATCATGCTTCTCAACAAGTCCCTTCCACTTAGTAAGTCATATGCTTTACAATCTTTAAAGTAGAACTAATTCAAGTATGACATACTAAGATATTCGATGGTTTATATATTGGCACCTTCTTTCAGTGGGATAAATGGCTCATGGAAGGAATACTACCTTGAAATTGACTTTGATAGCCTCCAGAGGCTGTTGAATAATTCAACATTAGTAAAATTTATATTAGCTATTTCTTACTCTGGAAGCTACAATTACCTTCATTACTAACTAGAAACCACTGTCTTGATAATGAGACATAAATACTTGTCTGTAGGGCTCAGTTGCAAGAGCACTAATTTTAGGCAGAACTGACAGAAAGCTTCCGGGGATGATTTGTGAACATGTTTTGGTAAAGCCTTCTTTAATTAAGCGTTTTCCCAGCATGAGGAGGAATGGGAATAATCACCAGCATATGCTACCACCCACATCTAGCTCAAGAAGGAGTGGAAACTGAAAGACATTCTTCCCTTCAGATTCAACTATGTAACCAAGTGTATGGAGAATCTCCCAAAGGTGATGAGCACTGTTCCAGGCACTGGGAAGTAGCATGGTGAGCTCAGCAGAAAAGCTTCCCAGATGCTTAGCCCTTAGCTAGCTTACCAACCTCCACTTAAACCACAGAATGAGAAGACATCCAGCAGCCAGACTCTAAACCAACAGAACATGTTTCTCAGCTCAAAGACAGAGAGCCTTTGAGGTCTGGGAGAAATGACTTAGAAGGAGATATACAATTGCACTGGACCATGAAAACAAGAGGAGTGAAGAGTAGGAAACGGGGGGGGGGGCACTTTTGGCTGCATAAGGAATTCTGCCCTGTTACATTAGTTTAGTAGCAAACTGATCTTTCTAGTTTCCAATCGACCCTCTGTTGATCTGTGCTGACTCCTGTGCTTGGATGCCCATACTCAGTCTCTGTTGTTCAAAAGTTCAACTCAACGTTTTACCCTTGCAATAGTATTGTTATAACTTTAACAACTATGGTTAATTGAACCCATAAGATCCAGGCACCACAGAACGCTTCGTATAGAATTTTTTTTTATTTAATTCACTTAGCAGACTTATATATTTGCTGTTGTTCTTAGGTGCCATCCAGACCTATTCGACTAATGGCGACCCTGATAGGGTTTTCAATGGCTAATTGTTTCAGGATTGCTTTGGGAGTGGATTGTCAGAACCTTCTCCAGTTTTTGAGATGCTGGGCATTGAGACCGGGTCCTCAGAGAGTGCACAGCTGCGCTCTACCGACTGAGCTAAACCCCCAGCCCAGCCTTATACACTTGTTGTTGTTGTTGTTAGGTGCCTTCGAGTCGGTATCCTACCCATAGCGACCCTCATAGGGTTTTCAATGGCTGTTTCCTGATTGCCTTGGGAGTGGATTGCCAGGCCTTTCTCCCATTTTTTTGAGGTGCTGGGAATTGAACTCAGGACCTCAGAGACTGCAGCGCAGCGCTCTACCAACTGAGCTAAATCCCAGCCCCGCCTTATACACTGGACGCTCTTAACTCCGTTTGACAGATATGGAAACCGAGGCACTAAGAAGCTCGGTCAGTTACTGTCAGAGAGGAACTTTTGATAGCTACAAGCGCGATCTGTGTAAATGAATTTTTAGATCATATGAAAGAATTTTCTCCTAGCTATGACTAGCTTTAACTTCTTGTGATTCTTCTAATAACTGTTTCTCCCCGAGCCAGATAAGGTGTAAGCCCACTGAAAGCAATAAAAGGACCCCGGAAAAGGGCTGAGAAATCTTGGAGGAGTCACCTCCTGAAATCCTGCTGCCCTAGAGCGGCCCCACACACCGCGCTGTGGCTGCCGCGAGGACGAGGGTGTCCTTGTCCCCAGGCTCTGCTCCGCGCCATCTGCGCTCTGGCCCAACGCACATACACCAAAGGCCCGCGGCAGCCGGTTGCGATCGCGGGTCCCCGCAGATCTAGGCTCCACGGAGCCAGGTTTGCCCTTGGGTCTGGGCCCTGCTAGTGACCGGGAGGCTCTTGGTTCCCGGCCATTCTCCGAGGAGGAGGGGATCAGGAAAGAGATAGTGGCGGGGCGGGGCTTGCCACCCAAAGTCCTCAGGCAGGGGACGTCACTGTCCCAGGTGCGTGAGCGGCTGGGGCTGGAATCAGCCCTGTGCCTCCCTCTTGCAGGAATTCCCCTCCTCCGAGCGAAGAGCTCGGGCGCGCCCCCGGCTCCATTGTCTCCCAACGGCAATACCTGGACGCGCGCCCCCGGGCAGGGAGGCGAGGCCGCGGGAGAGGCGGCCCTCGGGGCGGGGATCCGGGAGGGGCCGGGTGCGCGCTCGCGGGGACGCGGGGAGGCCGGCGGAGCTGGGCGAGCGGCCGGAGGCTAGGGCGCGGCGGAGCGAGGCGATGGCGCGGAGCCCGGGGAGCCCGTGCGTGCTGCTGCTGCTGCTACTCCTGGTAAGTGCAGCGCGCCGAGGCGCGGGCCCGCGGCCGCCGAGCGCCCGAGCGGTGCCAGGCTCGCGCCCCGACCTGCCCGCTTCCGCCCGCCCGACGCTGCTCCCGCTGCCCCGAGGTGGGAAAAGGCTGGGCGGGTGGCAGAGACGTCCGACCTAGGGCTGAGCAGGGTGGTTGGAACCTGTCGAAGTTCTGTTTTTCTTTTCGCCGCTGTCAGACCCTGCTGTCCTTTCCTAACGGTGATCTGTGGGTGTAGTGAGTCCTGGAGCGGGAAGCACCTTTCCTGGGGTTGGGGGGCTTTGTTTGGAGACTTTTCCGACGGGAAATATGGAGGCAGTAGGGAGCCACACCTGCGCCCTCTTCCAAGTTCCTTGAACTTTTCAGTTTCCTCGGTTCTGCAGCCTCTGACTTAAGTCAACGAAGTGGGGCAACCAGGAAAAGACCTGTGTTCTTAGAATGCAAGACAAGAGCTAAAAATAGTTCCCTTAAGAAATGTGTTTCACAAAGCTTATTTTGTTGTTACTCACCTTCCAGAGACTTCACAAACATATGTTCAGAGTGATTAGATACAAAATTATCAGTTTTCTTATGTGATGGTTGAAATTAGAAATGCAAGTACATTCACTCTCTTTAAAAAGTTCCAAGAGGTGTGTCTCGGGATCCTTGGATTTGCCTTGAGGAGGGAGAAAAAAATACACATACAGGTATATGCATATATCATTATGTATGTAGTTTATTTAGGCAAAACAGAAAAAAGGGATGACTACGTTTCAGTCCTGAGAATTCAATGAACTGTTACTTGCAACAGACAACCTAATTAAAAACTCCAGGCTTTTGGCACACAAGTTCATTTTCATGCTCTATTTCATTTTGTTTTGCCCACGTTGTTAGGTAATTTTCAATACAAGTTCATTTTCCTAACAAAATTTTTCTCAGACAAAATTTGGGGCTTTGTTTTTGGCCTCCAAAGCAACCTAATCCCCTTATCTCCTAGCTAAGCAGAATACCAAGTGAGCACCTGGCTCACTTTGAAGGTTAAATATTAAATTCTCTCCATATAAGTAAAGAAATTGCCTTTAATTTCCAAATGGCATAGCAAGCAAGCCAATTCATATACTCACAGAGAAATAGGTAAACAATTTAGGCAGTTTTTCATTTTCTCCCATTTTATGTTTTTGCCTCATAGGACAATAGTAAATTGTACCTTTAAAACTGACTATAGTCAGCTGATCAGGAACAGAATTCTTGGGCTGTTCTATGTATTTGTATACTTTTTGTGATGCAAATTTGAGTATGATTTTTGGGGAAGGGGGATTGGTTATAGTAAGAATATGCATTTTAGAATTTTGTTCCCAATGTGTTTAAAGCTGGAAGTATAGTGTCTTGATAAATAATGGAAAGCAACAAGTCCTATATAGGAAGAAATATGAATTGTAGTCTGTTGGGTCAGAGTTCAGTTGCAGATAACAGAATGTACCCTAGCTAGTTACAGCAAGAAGAGGTTTATTTCAGGACATTATAATTTGGCTATTTAAGTGTGGGATGGATTGAGGAAGTTTGAGTTGTCAGTAATGATTCAAAGTCACAGAGCAGAACCCATCCAGTTACTGAGGTGATGCCTTTTCTATGACCAGGAACCCCACCACTGCTTTCTCACTCTAGAAACCACTGTAGTCAGAATGCTATTTTTGCTGCCAGCTCCAAGCCCATGCCTCACCTGCTAGGATGTATAACAAAATACATGTCTCTACCTTGCCGCTTGGCACCCATGAGTCTAGAGATTGGACATTAGAGCCAAAATAAGACTGCTGTAGAAAATCAGCTACATCCACCTCTGTGCATGCCAGCAAAAACAATAGACACATAGCTTCCACTCCACTTCCTTCTTTCAAATCTCTTGTAAATACAGGAGGACCAACCCTAATCTGAAATGTTCCAAAATCGAAAACTTTTTAAAAACATCTTACGGGGGCTCAAAATGTTTTAGATTTCAGAATGCTTCAGATTTTGGATTTTCACATTAGAGATGTTCAATCAATAATGGCTGTGCAAATATTCCAAAATTTGAAAAAATGGAATCTGAAACACTTCTTGTCCCAAGCATTTCAAATAAGGGATATTCAACCCACACTGACTGATCCCAAATTACACTGAAAACCTGCAAAGGCATCTGCGTGTTGTCTTTGACTTTCTGCTGGAAATCTAGTGAGGCACATGGTCATTAAGACCAACTCTGTTAAATTAGGAGGGAAAAAAAAAACAGTTTCTGAATAAAACCTGAGATTCTTTCCTCATGTCCTCATCAAGCATTCCTTATCTGGAATCTCTCTAGACAGAATTCAGGGCTTTTCTAGAAATGCAGGGAATTACTTATATTGTATTTCCACTAACCTCTAAATGAAATTTAGGATTTCTTGTTAATTATGAATACAAGGATGACAGTGTCATAGTGTTAGCAATACCTGTGACTTTGTCACAATAGAATTCTAAAATATTTTTATATATTACAGCTATCTCAAAATACCATTTATTCTGAGTATCGCTAATAGACTTTACTAGATTTTTAAATTTAGTATGTTAATAACAAAGTGTATGATATTACTATGTCAAAAAATCTTTAGCTTTTCAAAAAATTCTGACAACGATTTCAATATCATTGGGTTCATTCATTGTCCAAAGTGCTATATTTTATAAATTTAAAAATGATATTCTGGAAAGAGATTCATATGCTTCACCAGACTGCTAGGGAGGGCACCCAGGAGGATTTTCTAATGATTGCCTCACTTTTGCCTTTGAGTAATTAAGTTTGTTCTTTAAAATCAAACTCCATCTTAAGGATTCAACGAGAGCAAATGGTGCTATGAACATAATTTAGTAGTATACCGTATTAGCTTGCTAGGGTTGCTGTAACAAAGTACAAAAACTGGGTGGCTTAAAACAACAGTTTATTGTCTCACAGTTCTGGAAGCTAGAAATCCAAAATCAAGGTGTCAGCACAGCCATCCTCCCTCTGGAACATGCGGTTTCCCTCCTCACCATTTCATGGCTTGGCCACCATCTTAGCATTCCTTCTTTTGAAGATGCGTCATGTCAGTCCTCTGTCTTCCCTCTTTTGTCTCTTCCTATCATCTCCCCTCTTTGTATTTCTATGTCCTAAGTTCTCATTTTTATAAGAATACTAGTTGTATTGAATATGACCCTTACTTGATCAGCTTAACTTGGTTAAATCTGCGCAGACCCTGTTTTCAAATAAGGTCACCTTCTGAAGTCCTGGTGGTTAGGATTTCCACATATTTTCTTTTAAGGGACACAATTTAACCCATACCAAGTAAATTCTACTATCTATAAATTACCAGTAACATCAAAATTATGCTTAATGTTCTAATATATAACTGAATTACAAAGATTTAAGAATAAACAAGTATAAACTACATGGTAAATATTGAAGCCCATAAGAATAATCTGTTATCCAGAGATTTTAGAAACATGATCTCTCATTTGTTTTTGTCCCTAAAAATTAGTGGGTAATAGAAAAATGCCAACTCTTAACAAGTTTTCTTTAATTATAAATTTGAGAGAAAGTACTTTTCAAAAAAAAAAAAAAATGAGGATTCATTTATCTAAGTTCTTCCTGGTCATGAGAAATAGCTGATGAGCTAAATTAAAGTCTCTAAGGCTGAAGGCCAGACATATGTATTAATTGAAATTCCCCAATTGACCTAATTATCAGACAGATGTAAATATAAAGATTGGTGGTCTAAAATTTCTTAATACTTTATCCTGTAATAAAATATACCAGTACTTATATGTAAAACAATTACACATTGGATGGGGATTGGTATTTTTGGAAATGGACAAATTGTATTAACAAGTAGAAACCTTAATTGAAATCATAAATGAGGGTTAGGTGTAGCTATTTCTTCATCACAGCTTTCTTTTTTTCTGTGTATTTGTGGCACAAATTTCAACAGCTTTGACAGTACTTTTAAAACATGTAATCTGTATATGATGAACAACTGTCTTCTCAATTTACTTTATCTTGAAGTATCAAAAGTGTACCCTGTAACATTGAACTTTTTTAAAAAAATGATAAAGTATATTGAGCTTTTGTAATTTGCAAAGCTCATTGTTAGGTGCCGTCAAGTCGGTATCAGACTCATAGCGACCCTCATAGGGTTTTCAATGGCTGACTGTTTCGGGATTGCCTTGGGAGTGGATTGCCAGGTCCTTCTCCCATTTTTGTGGTGCTGGGAATTGAACTCAGGACCTCAGAGACTGCAGCGCAGCGCTCTACCAACTGATCTAAATCCCAGACCTTGCAAAACTTAGTGATTAGGATAAAGGAAGTTGAAACACCAGGATTTATCCCATAGCATAATGGTAAGCTAAGAAATGCCCACAAGAAAAGGAAAAACCACACATGACCACTATTTCGTGAATCCATGCTTGATGCTAAGTAATGTGCTAGACACAGGAGGGATTATGAAAAAGCTAGATATTTTCTACTCTTGTGATGCTTACAGCCTAATCAATGGTGCGAGGAAATGAGTGACTTCCCAATAGATAATGATAGGAAGAGTGATGATAAAGAAACACACAATATCTAAGAGCCTACAGAAGGAGCACCTGAGTCAGCACTGAGCATCCCAGCCAAGAACTGAGAATTATTATAAATTAGTGAGATGATAGGAAGAGAAAGAGGGAGCAAAATGTTCTAGGTAAAGAGAAGAATATATTCAAATGCCTGAAGACAAAAGTGCATTGTTCTTTGGAGGAACTAGAAAAGTCCATTGTTGCTTTAACATAGACTTTGAGGCAGAAGAATATGTAGGCAGTGAACTTTTGGCCTTCAAGCTAATGTTGTTGTTGTTGTTAGGTGCTGTCTAGTCGGTATCAGACTCATAGCAACCCTCATAGGGTTTTCAATGGCAGACTGTTTTGGGATTGCCTTAGGGAGTGGATTGCCAGGCCCTTCTCCCATTTTTGGGGTGCTGGGAATTGAACTCGAGACCTCAGAGACTGCAGCGCAGCGCTCTACCAACTGAGCTAAATCCCAGCTCAAGCTAATAGAAGCAGCCAAAAAAAGGTGACTGTCCGAGTGAGTATTTTTAAGGAGGTGTTATGATTGTATCTAAACTGTCCCTCAAAGGCTCATATGTTAAAGGCTTGGTTGCCAGCTGATGGGCTTTTGGGAAGTGATCAGATCATAAGGATTCTACCCTCATTAGCAGGTTAATGCATTGATGGATTCATAATTTGATGACATTATTGGGAGGTGGAGGAAAGTAAGATGTGGAGTCTGGTTGGATGAAGTAAGTCATCGGTGGTGTGCCTTTGAAGGGTATATTGTCCCCAGCTCTTCCACTTGCTTTCTGTGCTCCTGGCTGTCATGAGGTGAGCAGCTTTCCTCTCCTGTGCCCTTCTGTCATGTTGTTTCTGCCTTGCCACTGACCTAAAAGCCAGACAGTCAGCTGGCCATTGCCTGAAACCTCTGCAACTGTGAGTCAAAGTAAACCTTTCTTCCTTTAAGTTATTCTTCTCAGGTATGTTGTTACAGAGACAAACAACAACAACAACAACAACAACCTGACTAATACAAAATGTGTCTCTAAGTAAATGAACAGATGCTTTTTGGTTGAGACGGTCAGGAAAGGTCCAAGAAAGGATAGGATTTGATTGCCTGGGTGAAAAAAAAAATTACCTGGTTTAAAAACAAAAAAAGAAAGGAACCATTCAGGCCTTTGTCTACCATGATCAAAGACAAGCAGAGAATCTCAGAGACCATGCCATATGGTGGAGAGAGATGCAACCTAGCAGGAACAGAGGGTTGGTTTGGAGCAAAAGGATTGGGGAGGCATTTTGGTTGTCACAATGCCTGAGGATATATAGGTTCTTTGTTCCCAAGGTCTAAGGATACTACACCTTCAGTCTGCAGAACCATCAAGAAGAATTGGCCACTTGTGAAGAATTCTATCTAAAACCCTAATGGCACCCACATTGAGAATCAGTGATGGGCAAATACAGCTTTTAATTAGAGATGGGTCTTACTTTTTTCTTGGTCCCTTTCTTAGAGTGCATTTATCTCTGGAGTTGATTAATACTTTGTACATTCATTCATTCAACAGATACTGTTGAGCACCTACTCTGAGACACACCCGGTTCTAGTTCTTACATCAAAATCACACTTCGATGTGAATTATTCTCCTCAGTCAAGCAGTTGCTGCCTCATCAATTGGGGAATAAAAGGGCAGATTTGAATGAAGATTAGAGCTGATTAGACAGTGAAGATTGCCTCAGTTCTAAAATACTGCCATTCCATCACTCTTTCAAGACTCCTGCAATGCAAACTTTAAAAAATTAATTTTCACACCCACTACTTTATCTAGGTGATTCACTCTTCCTATACCCCAAAAGTGCTCATTTAAGAAACTGGGCAAGTGTCCTAGCCCAATCACCTTTTAACATTATTAATCATCTCTTCTTTCCAATATCTCCTTCCTCTTCTTCCTCCATACTCTAGGTGTTCCTTTCATCTCCAGGAGCCCACAGCAATTCTCATCTCATTTTTCTGAGTAAGCACAGTGCAGGGATATGCAGTGGTTGCATCACTAGGAGATATATCAGGGGGGCAGGAGGCCAGGGAAGAGAATGAGTGGCAACAGCAGCAGCTGAAGCAGTCCTGCGCAGGGCTGTGTTGTAGAGCTCCCTTGGTGTCCTGGTGGCATATCATTGAACTGCTCAGCCCTGCTACCTGTTATCTAGGGTCTCTTCCCAACACAAAGGGTTTTCCTGGGATCTAAGCTTAATATGTCTTTAGTCAGAATCACATCCTTCTGGTCACTCACACTTAACCCATTGGGCCTCTCTAACTCTTTCCCCTGCTGGCCACACACAGGGCATTGCTGAGGATGAGGTATGCCTCCATAAAGACTCCTATCTCCACCCATCTGTTCCATTCCCATTACCCTCGTACTGGACTTCATGCTATCGTTCCTGGCTTATTACTTTAAACTTGGAGCTATTTCTTGCCTTTTCTATTGCATAATAGTGTCTGAAAATGTTTCAGAGACACTAGTGATAAATTCTCTATTCAGAAGTAGGCAGTCACTCTCCATTCCTTCTAAGATCAGTGAAGACCCTAAACACAACTTCTCATTTTCTGCTTGCAACTATCATATATCTATAGCCTCACCACCCTAGTGATCCCATCAGATCTCAGAAGCTAAGCAGGGTTGGGCCTGCTTAGGACTTGGATGGGAGAACGCCTAGGAATACTGGGTGTCATACGCTTGGGAGAAGGACCTGACAGCCCACTCCCGAAGCAGTCAGCCATTGAAAACCCTATGAATAGCAGAGAAGCACTGTCAATAGTGCCAGGCATGTCACAGTGTCAGGGAGTGTTTCATTCAGCTGTACATAGGGTCACTATGAGTCAGACACAACTTGATGGCACCCAACAACAATCAACAACACTGTCATATGGTTGAGGCCTCATACTGCACTACATGTTCTACTTGTCTTCACATCTCCATGTATTTTTTCTGATCTGTGCATTTGCCTTCCTTCTCCTCTCTGCACAGAGCAATTCTTCCCCTTCTAAAGGCCAATGCCATTGCCACCTCTTCCCTACCAGTAGAAAGTAATGTCTGCCTTTTCTGAGCTCCCCAGAACTATTTTTGTACCTGTTTGCATAATTAACATTTCCTACCTCTGTATTTAAGAAGAAGGACCAGGCAGCCCACTCCTGAAACAGCTAGCCATTGAAAACCCTATAAGTAGCTGAGAAGCACTGTCAAATATAGTGCCAGAAAATGAGCCGTCCTGGCTGGACGGCATTCAAGAAACAGCTGGGGAAGAGTTGCCTCCTCAAAGCAGTCATCCTTAATGATGGGAATGGAGTGAGAACCTAGGATCTCCTTTTGCTGATGTGGCATGACTCAAAATAAGAAACAGTGATGGCAACAATGGCTCAAACATAAAAAGATTGTGTGAATGGCATAGTGTTGGGTAGTGTGTTGTTCTGTCATACACAGAGTCACTATGAGTCAGACCCTACTCAAGGGCACCTAATAACAACAACAACCTCTGTATCATTGGGTTCTCTCTTACCTGTGGTTTCCCTTTTGCCACTTTCAGGTACCTGTGGTCGACCATGCTCCAAAATTATTAAATGAAAAAATCCAGATATAAACAATTCATTAGTTTTAAACAATTTATAAAGTACTGTTGTGATTGCTCTAGTTTATTATTAATTGTTGTTTTTCATCTCTTACCAAGTCTAGTTTGTAAAATAAATTTTTATTGCTAGCATATATATATATATGTATGTGTATATATATGAAAAAACTTAGTAATATAAGGTTCAGTACTCTCTGAGGTTTCAAGTAACCACAGGGCATCTTGGACCGCTCCCTCTCAGATAAGGGGGGGCTATTATACACTTTCTCTCCTACTACTTCTGCTTTGCAGCAGAATCTTTGTATCATTTATCTATAAACTAGTTAAACGCCTTGGACAGAGTAGTCTAAAATGTCTTTCTAAAACCTGGCATAATAATCTGAATTTCACTCATCTGAGATAAATATTTAATGCACAGATAGGTTGAGTAGTAAGTTTTTGTTTGACATTCATAAATTTGACAATCACTAATTATGCTTCTACTGTATGGCCAATAGTCTTCTAGGTACATGCAGACTGTTTCTCATGATCATGGAGCTTGCAGTGGGGGAAAGAGGAATGAAGGCAAGAGATCTTGTAATTTTTTGAGCATTTCATGTACATGAGGCTATAGATTTAACAAATGTTGTTTGTTGCTGTTAGGTGCCATTGAGTTGTTTCCGACTCATAGCGACCTTCATAGGGTTTTCAATGGTTGATTGTTTTAGGATTGCCTCAGGAGTGGATTGCCACATCCTTCTCCTGTTTTAACGAATGTTAGCAATACATAAAGCTAAATAGGACACCAAGTGCCTGTCTGTTGATCCAGAGGCCTCTGACCTCCCCATAGAGCAGTTTCCTACATTTAGTTGCCGGTTAAGTTCTGAACTTCAAGAACTAGGATATTAGCTTCATTGCAAGTTGGAATCTTTCTAGAAAAGAGAAACAGAAATAGAAAAAGAAATATAGAACAAGATTTACCTAATTTCATAGTTATAACCCTGAAGAAGTGTTCATATAGCTTTCTAAAGCCCTTGATTTTCACTTGTTCAATTTTGCCCATCCACTTTTCTAGAGGGCTGGGATTTAGCTCAGTGGGTAGAGCTCTGCGCTGCAATCTCTGAGGTCCTGAGTTCAATTCCCAGCACCGCAAAAATGGGAGAAGGGCCTGGCAATCTACTCCCAAGGCAATCCCGAAACAGTCAGCCATTGAAAACCCTTTGAGGGTCAACTATGAGTCGGATACCAACTCGACGGCACCTAACAACAACAACTTTTCTGGAGCCAGTTGTTGGTCTGTTTTTGGTAGTTCCTCAAGTTTGCCTTCCTGACAGGCCAGTGCCATCTAATGGTGAAAAAGGACAATCTAAACCTCTTAGCTTTCTTAACTTCTGAATGAAGAGAAAAATCTGGTTTTCTTCCTTATATTTCTTAGTGTAATTTTCAGGAATATATTGCAGCAAAAAGATGGAAATAACCCACAATTTTCATCTATCAAATAATGTGAAGTGTGGTATACAGATTTACGTATATTTTGCCTGATTCCAAAAACATTTGTGGCTGCTAGAAAAAGTGTGTACCAGTAAAGTGGTAAGATATTTCAAAAATGATAAGTGCTCAAGAGCAAACTTAAATTTAGAAGAAGAAGTATAATCCAGGGGGAAACACTATTTAAATCAATCCTGTGGCAGTTGGTTAATACTTACAAAGTGAAAAATCTCTTTGTGATGGTAATAGCCCACAGGGCCTAAATTTCCTGATTTAGCAATCTCCTTTTCACACATCTGGGT
>VMDO01027645.1:0-24976 GCA_007922755.1 Pedetes capensis | reverse complement strand
CTATCATTTGAATATCTATTTTATCTGTAGCTCACATTCTAAGTAATTTACTTTATAAATTATTTTACAAAGTTATTTCATAGTAGATGTTACATTTTTTATATTCCAGTACAATTTAAAATTTCAATTCATTCTGTGATGTGGTTATTTATAACTGAAATGTCCAATACTATCTTTGGTCTGAAAATGATGTTAAGCATTGTGTGCTTATATTCTCTGAGAGAACACAGAAAAATGAATAAACTAGAAATGAAATATATTGACCCATTTAGGTCTCCCTAAACATTTATTTTGTCTCCCATACTTGTTGCCTTCAAATAGAAGTTTTATATTGAGTAATAAAGGGTCAAAGAATTGACAACTGAATAATAACAACAACAACAAAACATTCTAAATTGGCTTCTATATTTTTATACAGTCAAATTGTTTTGTAGAATTCATACTACTTTCCATTCTTTGGAGCTTAGAATGTTGGGAAACACTCAAAAAGAGATATACGTGCAAGAAAAAGAAATAAAGGGAATCCACATTGGAAAGTGAGAATTAATCTCAGATTGTATGATGTTTATATAGAAAATCTCATAAAATACATACATGTACACACTCCCACATGAACTATTTCACCTAATAAGTAAATTTAGTCAAGATTCAAGGTTCAAGGTCAACTCACAAAAAATTCAGTTATCTTTCCGTAAACTATCAATAAAATTCAGCAAAAAAAATAGATATTAAAAACCAGAAAGAATCACATAACTAGGAATATACTTAACAAAGGAGCAGAGATTTTTTTTACACTGAAAGCTATAAAAGATTGTGGAAAGAAATTTACAAGATCCAAGTAAAGAAAAAAATTCTCCTCAAGTTCATGGATCAGAGACTTAATATTGTTAAGTTGGTAATATTGTTACAATCATCCTTAGGTGTAATGCAGTCCCTACCAAAATTCTAATGGGATATTTTGACTGGAATGAAAAAAATCTGATTCCCACATTCATATAAAATATAAGGAACTCTGAGTATTCAAAACAATATTGAAATGAAAATTAAAGTTGAAAAACTCACAGTGTCTAATTTCAAATTTTACTACAAAGTTAAACCAAATAAAGTCCAAGTGATATAGTTATAAACATACATAAAGAGCAATGGAATTGAATTGAAAGTTAAGAAATAAGCAGAAACATTTATGATCAGTTGACTTATGACAAGATAACTATTAATTGTAATGAAAAACCTAGAAACTGGAGTCAAGTGATGGTTGTACAACATTGTGTATACAACAAATACCTTTCTGTTTTATACTTTAACCTGGATATTCTATGTTTTGCAAATTTTTCTTCAATAAGAAATCTCAGAGGCTCGCACATTGGCACACACCTGTAATCCCAGTGACTTGTGAGGCAGAAGCAGGAGGATCGCAAACTCAAGGCCAGAGGCAATCTGCATAATTTAGTGAGACCATATCTCAAAGAAAAAAAGAAAGAAAGAAAGAAAGAAGAAAGAAAGAAAGTTCACTAATGAAAATAAAAAATATATCCAATACAATAACATTATAAATAAAAAAGAGTAATAGTGCAAAATCAAATGAATAAATATGTACCATTGGCAATATTAATATCAGATGAAATTTAGATTTGTGCAAAAGAAAAAATTTAAACAGCTAGAAAGGATACAGCTGAATAATCGCAGTCTAGGACCTATATGTCTCAAATGACTATTCAAATACATCACCAATTATAAACAATTGTATTTAATATGCAGATTAACAAAATGAGAATGTTCTTACAAACCTATCAAATTGTGAAATATCTTTAAGTGTGAAGGAGTAAATATTCAATAATTCTAGCTTCTTCAGGAAGAAAATTTAAAGGAACAACAGTGACCTCAAAGAACACTCTGAATGCAAGAATCACTTCTTTTCTCTTTTTATCAACACTGTATATATGAGTTGAGTTGGGATTTAGTTTAGTGAGTAGAGCACCTCTCTGCAGTCTCTGAGGTCCTGAGTTTGATTCCCAACACCACAAAACTAGGAGAAGGATGTGACAATCCACTCCCAAGGCAATCCCCAAACCCTAGCCATTGAGAACCCTATGAGGGTTGCTATGAGTCCGACCTGACTCGATGGCAACTAACAACAACAACAACAACAACAACAACAACAACAACAACAACAGCAACATATGTATGAGTTTCAATAACTATTCAAAATCTAAGAAATCAATTTTTCACCTTATAATATTTATGGAATTTGGAATGATGTTTTTTAATCAATGAGAATTATGCTAGCTTAGGCATAAAATAAACCCCAACATTTAGGTTGATTTGCATAAAAAAGGTTTAGATTTCCCTGTGTACTCAATACTGTTTTCATTGCTCCACCAGTGGTTTTCCTCTGCGTGGTGAAATCAGTGAATCAGAAGTCTTTGTCACTTTCCACAAGGACCCCCCTGTAACTTTAAGCATGCCTTAGTTACACGTGCATTCCCCTTCTTATGACTTTCCTGAGAACTAGCTACATGGTCCTACTTACTTTCCAAGAACCTGGGAATGGGAGTGAGGTGAAAAGCACAGTCTCTTCTTAAGTAGTATCATTCTAGCAGCAATCCTTTTAAGGAAGTAAAACTATATCCATGTTATGTTAGATACTAACAATTATGCAAAGTGACACTCTACAGTTGCTGAGTCTACTTAATTTAGTCTCAGATTCATTCTTTTTTAAATTGTTGTTTCAAATAGCATTTAATAAAATCTGAGTTTTATTTACTGACTCTATTTATAACTATAGTTTGCTTTGCTACAGTACTGATAAAATTTTGTTAGATTTTCAGTGTCAAAGCAAGGGTAAAATCATAAAAAAAAATTTAGTATAAAATGCTGTTGATCTTGATAAAAATAGTGTATTTGGTTATCAAGTGACATAATACGTTTATGTTATCTACTTTATACTAAATGATTGCTTGATTACCCCATAGTTTTTAAAAATATTCATTAGACTCAATTTCAAGGACTGTTAAGATTTTTATACATAAAAAGATCAATGTCTATTTCTTATGAACTGAAGTTCTGAATAAGTGAAATGATTTTATATCATTTCAATTGCTTTCCTTGTCACAATAGACTAGGAAGATGGACTATGTATATTTGCATATAAATGAACTAAATAATTTTGGGCACCTCTATGAGTCTATTATGAAGACAGAAGTGAAAGTGAAGCAGTTAGATTCTGACAAATTTACCTTTGAGGATTTGAGATCCACCACAATATTTAAACAAAATAGTGATTTTCAAGCCTGCAACACTGGAAACTGGTCTCTCAATAATAAGTGGTCTGAAAGTATAGACTTTGATGAAATTTATAAATATAAACTTTACTCTTGTTACTTCTGGAGGAAAAATTTGTCTTGGGTATTGATATGTATGCAGTAGTGATACATTTAAGATCTTGGTCTTAAATTTCTTTTGGATCTGATAAAAAGAGCAGATTAATCTAGTATGTCCCAAGATTATCAAATTACTTGCATGAAAGAGAACATGAAGATTAAACAAAACACAGTCTGGCAGTTCTGTTAATCATCATAATCCTATATCTTTCAATAGTTGATTATTGGTACTTAAAACATTGAATTTAATGAGGACTTAGATGATTCACTTCTCATGACAGAATGAGGGAAATGGAATAAAAAATAAATAAGCTATGATATGCTAGCACTCAAGGAAAACAAAGACTTTGCAGTCTTTTTCTTGGCCTAAAGTAATTGAAAATGTTTTAGATCAATAAATTTATGATATCTTAAATAATATGATTATATTCCATATATCTTTACTACATTTTCTAATCTGTAATATCAGTAGTTATAGATTGAAGAGAATAGAAAATTGAAGAAAATGTAGTTATAAAAAAGTATGGAAAACATAAGTGAGTAAAATGTACAAATATAAATGGAATTTGAAGAGAATTCTTCAAAGATGTAGATGAAGGAAATTCATGGTGTGTCACCTGATTACTTCCAGTTTAAATTATATTAGAAGAAAGGTAGACATCTGGAATGAGTAGAAGATAAGCTGAGATTTATAGGAGCATTACAT
Organism: Pedetes capensis; assembly: GCA_007922755.1. Taxonomy (NCBI): domain Eukaryota; kingdom Metazoa; phylum Chordata; class Mammalia; order Rodentia; family Pedetidae; genus Pedetes; species Pedetes capensis. The sequence goes on along the minus strand of VMDO01027645.1, from coordinate 20,890 downwards.
TTTGACTTTTGGAGGGACAATAGCTAATAGATAGATTAAATGCATAAGCTGTGAAAATAGAAGTACAAGTAGTAATACAAAAATCATTGGGGGCCAGGCACAGTGGCTCAGGCCTATAATACCAGTGGCTCTGGAGGCAGAGGCAGGATGATCGCAATTTTGAGACCAGAGGCAGTCTGTGTAACTTAGGGAGACCTTGTCTCAAAAAAGTAAAAAATAAAATGGGCTGGGGTGCTGATCAGTGGTCCAGCACTTGCAAAGCATGCAAGTGCAAGGCCCTGGGTTCAACCCCAGGACCACACGAAAAAAAGAATCATTAGGAGTCATCAGAAATAGTCAATTTTACATCAACAGCTGTAGTTTCCTCATAGTCTTTTATATTTATGTACAGAGTATGCCAAAAATATAGACACATTTTAAGGATCAAAGTAATTCTCAATATTTATCAGCAACAAAAGATGAATACTAGTCATGTTTGACTTTTGCAATTAAAAGAGATGCTCAAACTGGTTGCCCTCATAATTTAATTCATTTTTGAAAAGTAATACACAGATAATATCAGATAAGATCTATTAATATGTATATACATGTTTTTGGCACCTCCATATTTAAAAAATTGGAATTAGGTTTGTATGTGTGTGTGTGTTTATATACATGAATAATATTGAGGGGATTTTGACACAACTGGAAAGAATTTTGAAATCACCAATTTTCTTTTAAAATAACCAATTTCTTTTGCAAAGTTGGTCAACTGTTGGAGAGTGAGACATACCATACATCAAGTGTTTGTGAGTTGGAAGATTGATAAATAATTCTTCCCTTTCTTCTTATTACTCCTTATCCTCCCTTCTTGCCCTTCTACCTCCATTCCTCCTTTTCCTTATGCACTCTTTTGCTTTTATCCAATTCCCTTTCTTTTTCCCTCTTTTTGCTGCCTCTCCCCCTCTCTCTCCTCCCATCCTTCCTTCCTACCATGTCACAAAATGTTAGAGAGACAATTTTCAATTTTTTTAAAAAAATTATTTGGGCAGTATTTGGACAATAATTACTAGGCAAGGCACCTTGCACTAGGGAAGACTACAGAAGGAGTAGACTGTCAAGGACAGATAGGAGGAATTGGAGGGAACATGGGTTCAGAGTTAGGTGTATAAGTTGGATCTGAATAAACTAAAATGTAGAGGCAAATTCTACCATGGCTCTCTCTGCTTATTCCCCTCCCTGGATATTCTCTTACATTTTTTCCATCTTCATTTAATTTCAGGCTTTTACTATTTTTAAGATGAATGTGTCTATGGCCACATCACCTTGGCACCCAGTCCCCTCAGATCTTGGAAGCTAAGCAGGCTCTGACTAGTTAGTCCTTGGATGGGAGGCCGCCTGGGAATACTGGGCGCTGTAGGCTTGGAAGCGAGATTTGGACACTCTTTCAAAAAAAAAAAAATCAGCCATTGAATACTCTATGAATAGCAGAGAAACACTGAAAACAGTAATGGGTATGGCACAGTATCAGGTAGTGTCCAGGAGTGTTTTGTTCTGTTGTACATGGGTGGATATGAGTCTGACCCAACTCAACGGCACCTAACAATAACAATAACAAGAAGAATAAAGCTATAGCTTCACAAAAATGTAATGTGATGAACAAAAATTGGAGCAAGTAATAAAAAACAGTTAACTCAAAGGCTTAGAGTTTTAAATATGTTTGAGTAGACCCTAGGAATTATGCTATATTCTTTATGTCTCAATTTACATTCAGAGTATATAACTAATTTAATTTATATTATCTTTTGCTTTATCTTCCTTACTTTAAAAAACTTCACCTTCTAATTAACTTTTATAAAATATGTAAAATGAAACCTTAAATTTTCCTACAGAAAAGAATGTAAAAATATCAATATATTATTGGATGACTTTATATTGACTGAACATGCACAAATATAGGTATACAATATCCTTTACCTAGATTCTGTGTCTCTCCACTCTTCATTATTAATTCCATTGATCCTTCTTCTTTTCAAAGAGTAAAATATAAAATGATACTTGTAAAAGAGTTCTGTTACCTGCATGCAAGTAACTTTTTTCAAGTTTACCAAAGTATCTAGGCTCAAAGGGTTCCATATGTAATAATTTCACAATAAAATACATTGTCCCTTTCAGTCTATTATCTGTACCACTTTCATCCTACAGTAGTAATTACTTCTAAACTTTGAAATATATTTTTACAGACATCCTCAATTTTTTGTCTTGCCCAATCTAATTTTGCATTTTTGGTTTCTACAATACAGTATAAATACATCAACAAAAATGATACTACATTTTAATCAAAAGATATAAATAGACCATATGTAGTGGCAAATGCCTGAAATCTGAGCTCTCAGATGCTCCAGAAGCTACAGCACAAGGGTCACAGTTTAAGGCTGGAGGCAGACTGTGTAACATAGCAAGAACCTTTCTCAAAAAAAAAAAAAAAAAAAAAAGGGTAAGGACATGTATCAGTTATGGAACCTATGTCCAGTATGTACAAGACCCTGAGTTAAACTGTCCAGTATTGCCTAAATAAATAGATAAATAAATAAGCAGGTTATTAAAGGCTCTTCCTAGTAGAGAGGATTATTATATGGAACATGAAAAAAATAGTGTCTCACTTTAATGTCATTTTTCTGAGACCTTGACACTTTTTTGTTTATATATATAATGTTCTCTTTCACAGTATATTTATTTTTTCTTTCTTACTACATATTAGAGAGATACTCATGTTGAACTTCTTCTTTCATGATTTCAGTATGTGTTTCTTACAAAATATTCATTTATTTGCAAAATCATGGCTGAAAACATTACTGTCTGAAAGAAGTTTTGCTAGAATATGACAATTCATTGAATGCATGCTTATCATTCATTCCCTCATTTTGTTCAGTAGGATGAAATTACAAATTGGGGCTAATATATTAAAAACTTTGAAGTAATTTATTTTATTAATCTTGGTCATTCTCACTGGAGTAAGATGGAATCTCAGAGTTGTTTTGATTTGCATTTCTCTAATGGCTAGGGATATTCAGCATTTTTCATGTGTTTCATGGGCTTATGAACTTCTTCATTTGAGAACTGTTCATTCAGTTCCTTTGTCCACTTGTGTATTGGATTATTTGTTGTCTTCAGAGTTGCTTGCTTGAGTTCTTGGTAAATTCTGGAAATTAGGATGCTAAGATTTTCTCCCATTCAGTGGGCCCTTCCTTAAATCAGTTGATTGTTTCTTTTGCTGTACAGAGGCTTTTTAATTTCATGTAATCTCATTTATCAATTATTGGTGTGATTTCCTGAGCAATTGGAATCTTGCTAAGGAAATGCTTTCCTATGCCTATAAATTGTAGTGTATTGGCTGTCTTTTTTCTAGTAATTTTAAGGTTTCTGGTTTTATGTTGACATCTTTTATCCATTTCAAGTGTCAGGTATATTGAGAGGTGTGGGTGTGTTTTCATTTTTTTTCTTTTTGCTGGCGGAAATCCAAGTTTCCTAGCACCATTTGTTGGAAAAAACTATCCTTTCTCCAATTTACCTGCTTTGCTCCTTAGTCAAGATCAGGTGGTTATAGATGTGTTGGTGTGTCTCTGGGACCTCAATTCTGTTCTATTAGTCTTTAGGCCTATTTTTCTGCCAGTACCAAGTGATTTTTGCTACTACCACCCTGTGGTGTGGTTTAAAGTCAGGGATTGTGATCCCACCTGCACTATTTTTGCAATTTAAGAGTGTTTTGGCTATACATGGTCTTTTTTGTTTCCATATGAATTTTTGGATCTTTTTTTCTATTTCTGTAAAGTTTGTCATTGGAATTTTAATGGGCATTTCATTAAATCTTTAGATTGCTTTTGGTAGTATAACCATATTTACAATATTGATTCTCCCAGTCCATGAGCAGGGAAGTCCTTCCAACTTCTAGTATCCTCTGCAATTTCCTTCTTTATTATTTTTTAAGTTTTTCATGTAGAGTTTGCAGGATCTTTGCTTAGAGTGATTCCTAAGTATTTAAGTTTTTGGTGGGCTATCATAAAAGGGACTGTAGCCTTAATTTCCTTCTCTTCCTGCTCACAATTGGTGTAAATCAAAGCAAATGGTTTTTGAGTATTAATTTTGTACCTTGCAACTTTGATAAAGGAGTTAATTAGGTCTAAGAGTTTTCTAAAGGAGTTTTTGTGGTCCTTTAGGTAAAGTATGATGTCATCTGGGAATAAGGATAATTTGACCACTTTTTGTGTATCTGTATCCTTTTGATTTCTTTCTCTACTCTAATTGCCATGCCTAGGACTTCAATCATAATGTTAAGTAAGATAGAGAGTGCCTTGTTCCAGATTGTAGAGGAAATGGTTTCAATTTTTTTCCATTTAATGTGATTTTGTCTGTAGGCCTGTCATAAATGGCCTTTATTATGTTAAAATATTCTCCTGCTATGCCTATCTTCTCCAGAGTTCTTATCATGAAGGGGTGTTGCACTTCGTTAAAGGCCTTCTCAGCATCAATTGAGCTGATCATGTGATTTTTGTTTGCAAACCTCTTGATATGTTGAATTACATTAATCAATTTGAACCAGCCTTGCATCTGAGGAATAAGTTGGCAAGTGTGTGGAGAAAAGGGAACCCTCTTACATTGTTGGTGGAGTTGTAAATTAGTTCAACCACTTGGAAATCAATATAGACATACCTCAGAAAAATAAAAATAGAACTTCCATATGACCCACTTATACCACTACTGGGGATATACCCAAAGGAAGAAGAGTCATCACACCACAGAGACATCTGTTTCTCCACATTCAATGCAGCACTTTTCACAATAGCAAGGGTATAGAATCAACCAAAGTGCCCATCAACAGAAGAATGGATAAAAAATTATGGTACATATGCATAATGGAATGCTCAGCTATTTAAAAAATGAAATAATATCATTCACAACAAATTGGCTGGAATTGGAGATCATCTTAAGTGAATGAAAACAAGCCCCAAAACAGAAATACCATATGTCCGCACTCATGTGGGTGCTGAATCAAACCCAAAGGAAGGAAAAAATCCTATTTACAAATTGAAACATAAAAAGTACAATTAAATTTAGCATAGGAGGGACACTTTAAGGAGTGGAATGGAGGAAAGGATCTAGCAGAGGGAAGTGAAAATTGGAGAAGATGGGAGGAGGGTCAATAAGAAGGAATGAAGGGGAGAGGTCAATCTCAATGTAAGTAGTATAACTTTATGAGTATATTGGAAAAATTGGGGAAGATAGAATGAAAAAAATAAAACCTACTAGAATAGTTAAAATAAAAAATAGTAATAATGCCAAATAATGGCAATAATGCAAACGGACTAGATCACTTAAGTAATACTGCTGAGATTTGAACTTTCTATTCTGCTTTCTAATATATAATCTCACATTATTTCCTGAATTTGCACTACCTTTTGCTAAATAAGTTTTTCTAGTACTACTGTTGACAGTGCTTCCTATTTTTACATAGTTCTTAACATTGTTTCTTTTCTCAATTAAACAAAATGTATTGTGGCATCATGGTACACCATGCAATGTAGGATGTTTGGAATACAAAGATCAGTGAGAAAGTGAATAAGAAGATAAGAAAAAATTCCACCATAAATTATAACATTTCTATAGTTTCTCTTATTAACAAATCTTGACTTTTGTGGTACTCTCCTTGCCACCTCCTAAAAATATTCCACTTTGCCTATGGCATTTTTGTCAAAATTTTGACTGATTCATATTGTTTTCAGAATAAATTCCAACAGAGGCCTTGTTTCTGTCTCTATTGTCTTTTTCTGATTCTGTATACATCAAAATTTCAATGCTAGAATGAGAAGTTACTCATATTTTTCCAGGTTGTTTGTTTGTTTGTTTGTTTTAGAGAGAGAGAGAGAGAGGGAGACAGGGTGAATAAGACCAGTCTTGCCATATTGCCAAGCAACTTTAGGCTGCCCTGCAATTTAGGATCCTGCTTCTGCTTTCCTCTCAAGTGCTGGGATTACATGCATGTGACATCATGCCAGGCTTACATATGTTCGTTATCTTCAGAAATTCACCTCCAATGAATAAAGAAATCATAGCTGAATATTATTCAGTTGTAGAGAAGAAGGAAATCCTGTTATTGGGAACAACATGGATAAAACTAAAGAATATAGTCAGAGAAATCAGCCAGGCATAGAAAGCCTAGTACTATATACTATTGCTCATTGCGGAAGCCAAAAAAGCTGATTTCATGGGAGGAGAGAATAGAATTGTAGTCTCTAGAGGTTTAGGAGGGGAAGGGAGGGAAAGCATAGAGGAAGTTTGGATAATAGGTATCAAAGTACAGTTGGATAGGAGGAATGAGTACTAATGTCCTATGGTACAATAGGGTGAATACAGTTTACAAAAAACTATCATAAATTATATAAAGAGCAAGAAGAGAGGAGTTTGATGTTTCCCACCACAAATAAATGATAAGCATTCCTGAAGAAGGAAATATTATTTTGATTTGATCATTACATATTGTTATACATGTACTGAATTCACATATTTTGTTGGTGGTGGTCTTTCATGTCAGTTAATTTTGTTTTAAATCAGAAGTGGGCTAATAAATATGTATCAATATTCTTCTTGCCTGGTATCAGGTTATTTCTCCTCCAGGCATATTTTCTTATTTTCTCAGTACTTTATGCCTGTATTTGTCTTAGCATTATAACCTAATAGACATCGTTCATTAGTATTTCTGTCCACTGCTCTATCACTAAAACTAATTGAAAGCTGGAGCATTAATTGTTCAGGATTTAGCCAACAGTATTTGTAATGGGCCAGATAGTACATGCCTGAAGATCTCTATCAGAATCTCTCAGCTCTACTTTTTCATTAGAGTCAGTCCAGCCACAGACAATAAGTAAGTGAATGACAGTGGCTATATTCCAATAAAACTTTATTTACTACAACAGTTATCAGTCCAATTTTCGCTTGCTGGGCATAGATAGCTAAATTCTGTTCTAGCACATTGCTAATAATAAAATGTCATATAAATGCTTTTGGAATGAGTGAAGGACTGAGTCAATCTGCAATCCTAATGCTTCAATCCTAAGTGGCTAACTTGTCTAGTACACTGTTCTCTATGGAATGAACTCTGTACTATAACATTCTGTACCCCTAGATACTGCTGTCTGCCCTGAAATGCAGAGCCATTTTTGGAGCACTATCACTTGTTAATTAGTTTCTCAATATCTAATGCCTATGTCCCCTATGTGTCTATCGGCTTGTCATGCTGTGAAGACTTGTATGTTGCTGTGATGCTGAAAGCTCTGCCACTGGTATTTCAGATACCAGCAGGGCCATCCATGATGGATAGGTTTCAGCTGAGCTTCCAGACTAAGACAGACTAGGGAAAAGGACATGGGAGCCCACTCTCAAAACAAGTAGTCATTGAAAACCCTATGAATAGTAAAGAAGCACTTTCACAAATAGTGCTGGAAAATGAGATCCCCAGTCTTGAAAGCACTGAAGAAGTGACTTAGGAAAGAGATTCCTCTTCAAAGTAGAGTCCACCTTAATGACAGTAATGGAACAGAGCCCTTGGGACTTCCTTTTGCTGATGTGGCACGACTCAAAATGAGAAGAAACACAGTGACTGCAACTTTGGGAACAAACAAAAAGATCGTATGCACGGCATGGTATTTGGTAGTGTTTCATTCTGGTGTTCATAGGGTCACTATGAGTCAGATCCAATTCCATGGCACCTAACAACAACAACAGCAACATCAGTTTTACATGCTTTCCTCCAGATACCCTGTTTTTTCTGTTGACCCTCTCTGCATTTGCTATAAAGTCTCAATTCTCCATTGCCAGCATCCCCCTTGCCAATGATTTCTCAATATTGACTGTATGTTTTCTCTGTGCCAGAGGTGGAGAAGCAGAGGTAAATGAGATATAGTTCCTGCCCTCGTCCTCCTAGATCTTGTGTCAGAGAAAATTATACTCAGGTGCAAAGAATGAAAAAAATATATGTTTCATCAGCTTAACAATCAAGGAGTTTTTTTTTTCTTAAAACATGAAAAACAATGCATTTTTTCCTGGCAGTTTAATGATATTTTTAAGAATTCGCTTTCTTCCTATTTTCTGTTTTGCCCTCCATAGATAAGGCCTCAGTCTTCATATTAGAAGATAGCTGCTGAGCATCTCAAGCTGGGATTTCGCTCAGTTGGTAGAGCACTGCGCTGCAGTCTCTGAGGTCCCTAGTTCAATTCCCAGCACCGCAAAAATGGGAGAAGGGCCTGGCAATCCACTCCCAAGGCAATCCCGAAACAGTCAGCCATTGAAAACCCTATGAGAGTCTCTATGAATCAGATACGGACTCAACAGCACCTGACAACAACAAGCTGAGCATCTCAGTCGCATACTCAAATGCCAGATAAAGGGGGAAATAAACTAGAATATTTGTTTATTTTCACTCATGTCTCATGTGTGAAAAATGCATCAAAAAACTATTTCTAAATGAAAGACAGATTGAAAAGTAGCAGGAATGCTATTCCAGCTTCTATCTCATAGCAGAAGATACCAGCACTAAAGGCTTACGTGGATATTGGATGAATTCGCTCACAGTATGGGCCACCTTCCTCATGCTACCTCTATGTACTCTTTTTCAAGGATTAATATTTTATAAATAAATAAATATTTTGTAATAAATATCTTATTTATTACAAAATAAATTTATTGTACCAAACCTTTGACCAATTTTCAGCACATTCTTAAACATTTTGAATTTTAATGTAAAGTAGCACTGTGTATTGTGTCACAAATTATCATTTGTTTATCTAGTTTGCCTTCTCTTTAACATCTTCACTGAAGATCTCTTGACATTGAAAAAATTTTCTGCTCTATTTTATTACCACATTCTTCTCATAAACTTCTACATGGAGAAATATATATTTTATAATATTTGGTACTGAAGAGCAACTTATATTTTCAGATTAGTTTAAATCACATATCCATTAATCTTATTTGAATGTTATATTGACTCAGTTTTCCTTTCATTATAAATAAAAGGCTTTTAGTAGAGAACTACAGTAATTGAATATTAGAGTTAAGAAGATAAAATATTTTACATGCCTTTTTTCATAATGAAATCTCCATGCCTTCATATCTAAAAGCTCAAACTTGAAGAAAGTAATTTAGTTGTAATTCTACAATTCTTAGATATATTGCATTAGACCTGGCACTAAATAGTTGTCGGCTTTGTGGTAATAATTTTTACTAATTATCAATATTTCAAAATAATGGGAAAACAGGGATGAAATATAATGTCATAATGTAACCTATTGAAAAATAACATGCATGAAATAAAATAGAAGAAGGTAAAGGGCAAAGGTAAATTTTCTTTTATTTTAGGACAAGTATGCCATTTTATCTATGACTCAACACAGATAGTTTAAGATTTCTGTCAGAGCTTTTATTTTTGCTCTATTGGGATGTATAAATAATTCAATGTTTAGAAAAGACTTCTTAGATGGAGAATGATATATAAATGTAATGTGCTCCTTTACCTTTAAGAAAATAATCAGGGATAAATGATATGAGATTTATTATTAAATATCTCGATCACAATTTATAATAAATTCATTTAACCAGTAAAAATGATGTTATGTTAATTTGTGTATTTACTTATTTATTTGCAGTACTGGAGTGTTGAATCCAGCAATTGCTCTGCAACTGAGCTGCAGTCCCAGTCCTTTTTTATGTCTTATTCTGAGACAGAGTCTCCGAAGTTGTGCAGGCTGCCTCTGGCTTCCAACTCTGAACCATTCCACCTCAGCCTGCTGAGTAGCTAGGCTTACAGGGTCACATTACAGCACCAGACTAAAAATGGTGTTACGTATTTAAGAAAGGCAGCAAGTTTTCAAACTGTTTCTTGTAGCAAAAATGATACTATTATTAGTATTATGTATTATTTTTTCAACTTAAACCTTGAAAACTACAATTTATATATAGGTAAATGTAGTTATACATAGCTTCTATAATAGAATAGTTGGTATTTTTCTAACCAAGGCATAGATTGATGAAAATTCTTCATTCTGAAATTGCCTTTACAAGCATATTTATTTTATCCTCATAGGACACTGGCATGAAAATCTAATTTTCAGCCATATTTGTATTTGGTTGAAATTGTAGTTTTCTTACAAAGAGTGTGGTAAAACAAAAGATTGTAGTGAGGAAAGGAATAGCTTCTTAGACATATGCAAAATAAGATTGCAGGGATTAATGACAAAATGTATAGTAAAACAGATTATTAATCTTCTCTGATAATAGTTTGATGCATTGTTTTTCTTTTTTTAATTTTGAGTTTTTAAAATAAAGTTGGAAAAATAGTACAAAAAATATCAATACTGGAATATAAACCAGGGAAGAAATGTGTTTTAGGCACAATCTCAAATTCTGTTTGTTAAAACTATAAAGAAATAGAATAAATAACAGATCATCCATTTATGAGACAAAAATATTCCCATAAATCTCAAATACGGGGAAGAAAATGTTTTAAAAAATCAACTAATCAATTCAATTTTCCCCAGTCATATGTAGAAAAATATAGAAATCATTACTTCTTTAAACCAAAATGAATAAATACAATAAACTAAATTTAAAAGGTTACATAGGTATGAAATTTGCCTGGTAAATTTGGTTAAATTTCTTGAAGAAATTATTACTCAAAAATGCTAATTTTTACTGATTAAGTAACTATATGCATATATTTAAATTACCTTAATAAGTTTTTATTAATTTTTATAGTTTTGAATTGAATCCATCCAAAAATAAGCTTATCTAAATATTTTCCTGGGGGCTGGGATTTAGCTCAGTTGGTAGACCGCTGCGCTACAGTCTCTGAGGTCCCAAGTTCAATTTCCAGCACCACAAAAATGGGAGAAGGACCTGGCAATCCACTCCCAAGGCAATCCCGAAACAGCCAGCCATTGAAAACCCTATGAGGGTCGCTATGAGTTGGATACCGACTCGATGGCACCTAACAACAACAACAAATATTTTCCTAATTCTCAAAAATAGATTATGAAACATAATCTCAGCATCAATTTTCCTAATTTACTCTCAAATGCTTACAAAGTATCTGCTCTATGTGAGGCACTCTTCTGGGGAGAACAGATATTGCTCCTAAAAATCTAGATACACCACCCTGAGGAGGTTCTTGGCAACCACAGTCTAGATAGGAATTTGCACGGATTGAGGGAATGCCTTTGCTGCCTGTATTCAGTCCAACAGTAAAGGATGTGTTTTCCAAAGGCATGATATGTGGTGCTACCAGCTTAAGCATATCGTTAGAGGGATGGGAGGTTAAATATAGACATTGCCATCCCACAAGGTGCCTGAGGTCTTTTGAAGATAAAGCTTGTGTGACAAACGAGACTATGTTCAAATGACCAATGCCAAGAGGAGGATCATAGGTATGCTTAGAGGAGGTCTGGGAAGGACAAAGGGTACAAAAGGGGTGAAGACAAACGTGAGATGATAATGAGGAAGGAAAGAGTTTTCTTGGAATCAGAAACTGAAGAAAATAAAGTATTTTAAAGATGGTAATAAATTCACAGTTCCTACTTTATGACAACAACAACAGTTTTGCTATAGTTAGTTCATTAAACATAATTTAAAATAATAAATTAGTAGCTGCTAATACTAATATGGGCTGGGATTTGGCTCAGTTGGTAGAGCGCTGCGCTGCAGTCTCTAAGGTCTCGAGTTCAATTCCCAGCACCACAAAAATGGGAGAAGGACCTGGCAATCCACTCCCAAGGCAATCCCGATACAGTCAGCCATTGAAAACCCTATGAGGGTCGCTATGAGTCGGGTATCAACTCAACAGCACTTAACAACAACAACAACAATACTAATATGCCTATAGACATACCACTGCTTCATCGGATCAGGTCAGATCTCAGTCTAAACAGGGTTGGGTCTGATTAGTATTTGGATGGGAGACCACTTAGGAAGACCCAATGCTGCAGGATTGGGAGAAGGATCTGGCAGCCCACTCCCTAAAACAATCAACCATTGAAAATCCTGTGAATAGCAGAGAAGCACTGACAGAGTGCTTGGCATGGCACAAAGTGGACAGTGTTTCCTCTATTGTACACAGGGTCCCTATGACTTGGATCCGAGTCAACCTGATACAGTGCTTACTCGGTAATAGACACTAAGACCTCTACAATCAACATTTACAAAAATCCTAGAGAAAATAAATATTATGAATCCTGTCTTAAAGGAAGGAAGATACACAAAAGAATTGAATAAATTGCAAAATCATGATTAATAAGTGGCTGGAATAGGATTCAAATCCAGTTAGTCAGTCAGCTTCTATTCTTTTACCTTTTCCACTGTGACATACTACCTCTCAAATAGTTAATCAAATATCCTTTACTTCACTAAAAGAGATAGGAGGTCTACATAGTGCCATTTCTATTATCAGAACTGCCCAAAGGGCCAGGAACTATGGCACATGCCTATAATCTCTGTGACTTGAAAGGCTGAGTAGGAGGCCAGAGGAAGAATGTGCAATTTAGGGAGACCCTGTCTCAAAATAAAAAGTTAAAAAAAGGGCTGGATCGTGGTTTAATGGTAAAGCATTTGCCTGGCTGGTATGAGTGCTCGAGCTTGATTCAACTCCCCAGAACTGGAAAAAAAAAAAAAAAAAAAAGCCAGAAAAGTTAGTAATGCTGTGTTGGACATTGTAAAGGATTTGTTTGATAGCCACAAATATTGTTTGTTAGGAAAGATATCCCATCTCAAATTATTTTATAAGATAAATGTGGATATGTATATTAAATAATTTCTTTTTTCCTCTCTCCTTTCATTCCTCTCTCACTCCTTCTTTCCTTCCTTGCTCTCTTATTTTCCTTCCTTCAAGAAAAGGGGCTGAAGTTTAGCTCAATTGGCAGAATGCTGCTCTGTGTTCTCTGAGACCCTGGGTTTAGTCACCAATACCAAAAAAAATGGGAGAAGAACCTGGCAGTCCACGCGTGAAACAATCCCAAAACAATAAGCCATTGAATACAATATGAATAGCAGACAAACACTGACATAATACTGGACATGATACAGTGTCAGAGAGTGTTTCATTCTGTTGTACATAGATTGCTGTGAGGTAAACCCAACTCCCTTGCACCTAACAACAACAATAAGGAAGAAAAGAACCTTCCTTCCTGCCTTCCTGTTTTATTTGATTTATCCTTATTTGATTTCTTTCTTTTTAAATAAGATTTTCACTTATGCTTTAACTATCTTTGGCATATTCTAAAAGAATATTAATATGAGAAAATAAAAACATTTTAGTTATTCATTCATTTAATTTATTAACTGGATGATTCCACAGAAAGGATAGTGTGTGAGAACACGCATATATGAGACAGATTTAAAATTCTGAATGGCTTATCAATAAACTCTCAAAGCTAGATCTGAAAATTGCTATAGCTTAAAAGGGGGCTGTAATTTAGCTAAATTGGTAGAGTGCTGTTCTATACTTTCTAAGGCTCAATCCCCAGCACTGCAAAAATGGGAGAAAGACTTGGCAGCCCATTCTCCACCCCCAAAATAATCCCAAAACAATCAGCCATTAAAAATCCTGTGAGTCGGCAGAATTCCACCAAACTTTTAAAGAAGATATAATACCTGTCTTCCTCAAATTATTCCAAAGAATAGAAAAGGAGGGAACACTCCCAAATACATTCTATGAAGCTACCATCACCCTGATACCTAAACCAGGAAAAGATTCATCTAAGATAGAGAATTATAGACCCATCTGCCTTATGAATCTAGATGCAAAAATATTCAATAAAATTCTGGCAAACAGAATACAGCAGCATATGAAAAAGATTATTCACCATGACCAAGAGGGATTTATACCACAGATGCAAGCCTGGTTTAACATAGGGAAATCAATTAATGTAATCCAACATATCAAGAAACTGACAAACAAAAACCACATGATCATCTCAATTGATGCTGAAAAGGCCTTCGATAAAGTGCAACACCTTTTCATGATAAAAACATTGGAGAAAATAGGTATAACAGGCAAATAACTTAATTTCATAAAAGCCATTTATGACAAACCTACAGCCAACATTATATTAAATGGAGAAAAACTAAAACCATTTCCTCTTAAATCTGGAACAAGACAAGGATGTCCTCTCTCTCCTATTCTATTCAACATAGTAATTGAAGTTCTGGCCAGGGCAATCAGACAAGAGAAAGAAATCAAAAGGATACAGATTGGCAAGGAAGAGGTCAAATTATCATTATTTGCAGATGATATGATTTTATACTTGAAAGACCCCAAAACCTCAATCAGAAAACTTCTGGATCTAATTAACTCCTTCAACAAAGTTGCAGGCTGCAAAATTAACACAAAAATCAATAGCCTTTCTTCACACCAATTCCAAACAAGACGAGAAGGAAATTTCAGTAAAGATATCATTCATGATAACCCACCAGAAAATTAAATACCTTGGAATCAATCTAACCAAAGACCCTTCAGATCTCTACAAGGAAAATTTCAAAACATTAAAGAAAGAAATAGCAGAGGACACTAAAAAATGGAAAGACGTCCCCTGCTCCTGGATAGGAAGAATTAATGTTGTGAAAATGGCTATCCTACCGAAAGCAATCTATAGATTTAATGCAATACCCATTCAAATTCCACTGACTGACTTTACAGAAATAGAAAAAAAAAATGATCCAAAAATTCATATGGAACCACAAAAGATCACATATAGCCAAAACACTTTTAAGCTGCAAATCTAATGCAGGTGGAATCACAATCCCTAACTTCAAACTTTACTACAGGGCAGTGGTTGCAAAAACAGCTTGGTACTGGCACAAAAATAGGCCCAAAGACATCTGGATCAGAATAGAGGACCCAGATATACCTCAATACACCTATAGCCACCTTATTTTTGACAAAGGAGCAAAGCAAGTAAACTGGAAATAAGGACAGCCTCTTCAACAAATGGTGCTGGGAAACATGGTCATCCACATGCAGAAAAATGAAAGTGGACCCACATCTCTCAATATACATGAGAGTTAACTCAAAATGGATAAAAGATCTCAACATAAAACCAGAAACTTTAAAACTTATAGAAGGCAAGATAGGCAATACACTCCATCATATAGGCATAGGAAAGGATTTCCTTAATAAGACCCCAATTGCTCAAGAAATTGCAATAAGAATAGATAAACGGGATCACATGAAATTAAAAAGCTTCTGCACAGCAAAAGAAACAATTAACAGAGTCAAGGAAACCTCCACGGAATGGGAAAAAATCTTCACATTTTATACATCTGACAAAGGTCTAATTACTAGAATTTATAAAGAACTCAAGGGAAAAAAAAACCCAAAACCAAACAACCCAATACACAAATGGGCAAAGGAACTGAGTAGACAGTTCTCAAATGAAGAAGTCCATAAAGCCATGAAACACATGAAAAAGTGGTCAACATCCCTAGCCATTAGGGAAATGCAAATCAAAACAACACTGAGATTTCACCTTACGCCAGTAAGAATGGCCAAGATCAATAAAACAAACAAGAAATGCTGGCGAGGTTTCAGGGAAAAGAGAACACTTTTACATTGTTTGTGGAGCTGTAAATTGGTGCAACCACTGTGGAAATCAATATGGAGGTACCTCAAAAAACTAAAAATAGATCTTCCATATGACCCACCTATAACACTATTGGGAATTTACCCAAACAGAGATGGGTCATCATACCACAGAGACACCTGCATCTCCATGTTCAATGCAGCGCTTTTCACAATAGCAAAGATATGGAATCAACGAAAGTGCCCTTCAACAGAAGAATGGATAAAAAAACTATGGTATATATACACAATGGAATACTATTCAGCAATCAAGAAAAATGAAATAGGGTCATTTACAGCAAAATGGATGGAATTAGAGAAAATTATTTTAAGTGAACCAACACAAGCTCAGAAAGAGAAACAACACATGTTCTCACTCATATGAGAGAGCTGACTCAAAATTACAAGAAGGAAAAATCCTACTCAAAGGTCAGATCACATTAAAAGGGGGGAGGGAAGATAAGAATGAGATCAATATAAATGGACTAGAAATCGCATGTAATTATTCTAACAAGATAAAAACAAAGACCACTACAGGAAAAGTTTCTATCTTAAACAGAACTGGAACCCAAGGACATATAGAAAAATACTACTAAGTAAAAGATAGAAAAGACTTGGATGGGAAACTTAGATGGGAAGGGGGGGAGGGGGGCAGCATAAAGGAGGGTAAGGGGTAACCTATATGAATAATGTTTATCAAATTGCATATATGAAAATTGTCACAATGAAAATCATGTCAAAATGAATCACATTATGATGCACATTAAAAATTTCTAATAAAAAAAAAAGAAAATCCTGTGTCAGTCACCCAATCCTATGAGTGTAAATAGCATGTAACAACAACACAGTTTGCAAGATAACATTTGAAGAGTACTTTTGAGTTCTAGATTGAGGTCATAGTAGTGGTTGTTTCCACAACATTGGACATAATTCTTATCTAATTTCCTTAATTTATTTAAAGATCAATTGAACTTTATTTCTCTTCTGAGTCATATGGATTTTTTTGTGTGTGTGTATGTGTGTGTGGGGGGGTAGCAATTACAATGGATAAATCTTTTCCAAGGAATAACATACACAAAATGACTATCCAAATGCCAAGTCAGTTAGGAGTTTTGATGTTGAATCATTGAATTCCTAATTTTAAATTGAGATCAAATATATATACTCTGCTTTACTCATTCATTTTTATTTGCAGCCAAGCTCATGTCTGTCTGTCAATAAATTTTTACTAGTGAATGAAGAAAAGCATAAAATAAATTATTACAAAATTTATATAGAATTCATTTTAAAATATATTTTCTTCATCTCTCTGCTTGTTGTAGACTAGATATTACCAAATCTTTCCTGCCTGATTGACTCTTCCTTCCATAGGTGCAGCAAAGACCTGGGGGAAAAAGACCTTTTAAAAGAACCAAGACATTGGATCTACTTGAGCTATGCTTCACCTCGCCTCATGATTTAGAAAATCAATGTCATATCAGCTTAGTGGTCACTGATCCATGAGGTAATTGCACCTTCTAATGTCTTCAGCATAAAGCTTCTGAAATGGGCAAACTCAATGACTGGAGGGTAAAAAAAAACATTTTTTTCAGTTCTGTGACTAAATTGAGAAATAATCATGTTTGTATTTCTGAAGGAAAAATAATATTTGATGTGGAGGTGTAAATCTACTATTAAATACACTTTTGTTTTGTTAAGAATATTATTCTTCCAAAAAACTGGCTTTACCATGCTGCTGATTATAGTTACTTGCAAAATCTTGTGTAAGTTTCTAATCTAATTAATTTAAAAAAGCACTCTGGATTTCCGTATGGAGAACCAGGCACTTCATTTCGTTATTAAATACGATAGGAAATTATCCCCACTGCTTTTGTTATGCTGCCTAGAGACATCTTAACTAACTAGATAAGAATTCCTCTTTAGGAAAGAGATGTGGCATAAGTAAATACTAAACAAATTGAGTATTAACACACAGAGAGGAAGTAAGATTGATGATCTGACAAAACATTAATTAAAAGAAGGAACATTGCCAAGATTTTCTTGTATAATTCAATCTCACATAATTCAAAGGCAAAATTAATTTACTGTTACTTGACAACAAAGAAAGGGCTTTGTATTGATTTTTTAAAAAATGTCTACACACATAACATGGTAAAACTTTATAATCGGAAACATAGTTGTTTAACCTCGGAGGTTTGCATTTAAATTCCAAAACTCCACAGAGACAGGAGAGCATTTCTTTGAAATCAAATGAGTTTTCACTTACATCTACAGGTTTCTAGACATACACAAACATCACATACGAATTTCTGTATTAATTAAATGAAATAACCCTAAAACTTTTGGCAATTTTTACTTTGAGCAGTTGCCAGCTTGAACAGTGCAACATATGCTGAATATCTTATATACAAGTGATTTATTACAAAATTTGCCAATGATGTCTGACACTATTTTTCAGTTTACTTACCCAAATAAAAACAGTTTTAAAGATTAAATATTCCATATATCATAATGTGAAATAAAACAATGTAATCATGAGAAGCATCTTTAAAATTATTACATGTCAAGCTAATTTAAAAATTCTTTTCAGTTCTTTACTGTTCAAACAATAGAGATTTGATAATATTGAATTCTCTTTTTTTTGATATGGGAAAGCAAGAAAAATTTTTGTTAGGTGCCTAATTATATGTACAGTTTTAAATGCCAAAATTAATAATCCTTAGTATTCCAAATATCCAGAAATAGACCTATTTGCAACTGACATCTTGTTTTTCAGAAATAATCCATTCTGAAATACTGGTTCTATGTGTTGTTGTTGTTAGGTGCCGTTGAGTCAGTATCTGACTCATAGCGACCCTCACAGGGTTTTCAATAGCAGACTGTTTTGGATTGCCTTGGGAGTGGATTGCCAGGTCCTTCTCCCATTTTTGCGGTGCTGGGAATTGAAGTCAGGACCTCAGAGACTGCAGCACAGCACTCCACCTACTGAGCTAAATCCCAACCCACTGGTTCTATGTTGTTGTTGTTGTTAGGTGCCGTAGAGTCGGTACCCGACTCATAGCGACCCTCTGTACAACAGGGGAAACACTACTGTTAGTGCTTCTGTGATGTTCACAGGGTTTTCAATGGCAGATTGATTTTTGGGAGGGGGTTGCCAGGTCCTTCTCCCAAGCCTACAGCTTCTGGTGTTCCCAGGTGGTCTCCCATCCAGGTACTAACCAGGCCCGACCCTGCTTAGCTTCTGAGATCTGACAGGATCGGATGCCACAGGGCTACCACTGCAGGCACTGGTTCTATAGCACTGACAAAATTTAGAAGATGTAACATTGTGGCAAACTTTTCAACTTTAAATTTCTACCCTGGGGCTGTTGGGCAGGGATTTAGTTCAGTGGGTAGAGCGCTGCGCTGCAGTCTCTGAGGCCCCGAGATCAATTTCCAGCACCACAAAAATGAGAAGGGCCTGGCAATCCACTCCCAAGGCAATCCTGAAGCACTCAGCCGTTGAAAACCCTATGAGTGTCGCTATGAGTCAGATACCGACTCGACGGCACCTAACAGCAACAACAACTGGGGATATTGTTTTTAAAAAGATAATATTGGATTGGAAAAAGCACTTTGGAAATTTACTTAATTTGGCTCCTCCAGAAGTCAGAATTGAGAAATGAATTTAGATGCTATTATTTCATGAGGAAGCACAATCAAAGGGAACCAAAAGGAAAAAGGGAAGAATGAAGCAAGGAAGGTTAACAGTATACGGAGCTGCTGCTACCAAATGGAGCCATGAGTAAATGCTTGTTTGCTCTTGAATAAGAGCAAACTTTTGAATAAGAGCAAACTTTTGAAAGGCTAAAGAATTACTGGTCTGGGGAAGTCTAAGGAGAAGTACGGGAAAGAAGAAAAAGAATTTGTCTGCCAACTTTCCTGATCCAAATGGACGTGTTTGACCCCATAGGATATTTACACCATAGCAAGTAATTTTTTCCACAGTTATGGCTTCCATGTCCTGAGATGTCTCAAGCCTCTGTGGTCAAAGGAAAGCCTTCAGACAAAGCTCTATAGAGGGTGCAACCTGGCCCCAGGCAAAGCACTGATGTGTTGGGCATAAGAGAAATTAGAAGAGCTGTGCAGTATGTGTCACTATAGCAGTTACACAAAATCATGGCTAACACCCCTGGAGACAAATGAGACCAATAATAAATGAAGTGCCATATATGAGATATTTGAAGCAAAAGCAATTTCTTCACACTTGAAGTTAACAACTTACAGTTGATTACTTAACCTGGACATCTATTCATAAATATAGCACTAGCTATATATGACTCTCAGTCTTTGAGTAAGCATCTTAAATGCAACTATACACATTGTATTTTATTTTCTTTATGGTGCTAATATTTGTTTACACAGTAAAGATAATAATTTGTTGTTGTTGTTGTTAGGTGCCATCGAGTCGGTATCCGACTCATAGCGACCCTCATAGGGTTTTCAATGGCTGACTGTTTCGGGATTGCATTGGGAGTGGATTGCCAGGCCCTTCTCCCATTTTTGCGGTGCTGGGAATTGAACTCGGGGCCTCAGAGACTGCAGTGCAACGCTCTACCCACTGAGCTAAATCCCAGCCCAGCTAAAATTTACATTGTAGGATATTTGCATAACTTACTAATAAAATAATGTTGAAGGTGTTAGACATTTTAAGATTAAAATAATTCTATAATTCATAATAAGTTTAATAATGCAGAATATTTGAAATCATTTTGAAATTTCTGAATGAAAAAAAAACATTGCTTTTCTTTTAATACAAACAAACATTTTTATTTACTAGGAAAAACAGTTCTGTTGTTTATTTTGTTTTGTTTTTGAGGCAGGGACTCACTATGTATCCCAGGCTGGCCTTGAATACACAATCCTGTTGCCCAGCCTCAAAAACAAAGTTTTTAAGTCCAAATTGTGCATATATCTTTATACTATTGAGACACACAACTTTCATGAATAAGAAATAGTCACATTTAAAATCTAAAATAAAGTTTAGTTTTGGAGGTAATTTTCATTATTTTTGCAAAGCAAATGAAGGATAAATGAATAACAAAAAGAAATGAGAATTAATAAATAAATTAAAAATGTCTCAGTTTCTGTATTTTATGTCAATTATTTACATAAATTTAAGAAATGACATGCCTAATAATTATATGTATAGTCCAATTACAATATTTAATATTCTACCTTATTTTGGATTCTTCTAGATCTTAAGATTCTCTG
>VMDO01027644.1:20000-24978 GCA_007922755.1 Pedetes capensis | reverse complement strand
AAAAAAAAAAAAAAAAAAAAAAGAAAGAAAAAAAGAAGAAGAAGGAAAAAAAAGGACTGCAGCAGGGACCCCATTTCTGGAGAGTGGGGGTGGGGCTGGTCTGCACTCCCCTGTTCCCCTAGCTCTACTCTGGGTGATGCCCCCTCATTTCCACAGAAAATCCCCCACCCAGGAGTCCCCTCCCCAGCCCAGGGTCATGCTCCAGATGGCCCCCAACATCGCCGTTCTTGGGGAACACTCTCCCCCATATTCTGCATGGCGCTCGCTCGTCTGCCAGGCACTGTGGGATCCTCCCTCCAGGGGGCTGCTTAGGAACCTGGGCCTCTTGGCCTTTTCCTGATGACATCCTTTCTCAGTGGGGACATGGCCCAGGGGGGGGTCTAGGGGTGCATGGCAGGGGTGACAATGGTGCAGCCAGCTCGGGTCCTCCTCGTGTGGCTTGAACCTATCCTCCTCTCAGGCCAGGGACCTATGCCCCGTCAGCTACCTTCACCCATCAGGTTTCTGTGGGATGGGACCAGGACAGCCTGGGACACATCTAGCAGGACTGCCATCTACTGTAGGGCACAGGGCACTGTGATGAGAGTCCAATTCTGGTATCAGGTGGGCTGGACCTCAAATGCCAGCTCCTCTTTTTTAGCTGTGTGACCTTGGGCAAGTGGTTTAACTGCTCTGATCCTCAGTTTCCTCCCCTGAAATGGAGATATTAGCAGTATCTACCCCATAGGGTTTAAGAAGAATTTAACATAGGTAAGCCTGCAGCCATAGCACTGTGGTGTCCGATCCGGTCAGATCTTGGAAGCTAAGCAGGGTCAAGCCTGGTTAGTACTTGGATGGGAGACCTCCTGGGAACACCAGGTGCTGTAGACTTGGGAGACGGACCTGGCAACCCACTCCCAAAAATCAATCCACCATCGAAAACCCTAGGAACAACAGAGAAGCACTGACAATAGTGTTTCTCCTGTTGTACGCAGGGTCGCTGTGAGTCGGATACCGACTCAACAGCATCTAACAACAACAACAACATCATAGGCAAGGCATTTGGGATGGGGCTTGGTACCTCTGTTAGGCACTCTCTCCTTATACACTGGAATCTGCTCCTCCCTGGTGAGACAAATGTCCCTTCTGTCCCCACTAACAGATGGTGAGATGGTGCTGTGTACCTGATACCAGAGGTCGCTGTATGCCTGCTCAACCCTGGCCTTCTGCGTGGACATCAGAGGGTCCCACACCTGGCATGAGGCATACCAGGAGGGGCCTGGGCAGGGTGGAGGTCCCATCTGGCTGTCCCTCCCAGGCCTAGGGAGCCCTGGACGCACCCGAGAACTGGCTGCGCGAGAGCTCCAATTAAAGGTAATTCCCCTTTTTCCTCCCTTGAAATTCCTATCGATTTCTTCCCTAAATAGAAATTCCCATTGATCCCTTGTCTGTTCAGATTAGTGTCCTCGGCTCTAGCCTTCGGTGTATAATATCTTCCCGTTTCTTCCCAGGCCCCAATAACTCTCCCCAAGGTGACCCTGCCACCACTCAGGGCTCCCCAGCGGCAGTGGGGGGCCGAGAAGAGGCCCTCCTTCCGCCAGCCCATCACTCACCCTGCAGATGGAGATGAGGAGGGGCACAGAGAGGGACCTGTCCACCTCCCCGGGCCTGTCCCTGCCTAGGATCACCGTGGTGGGAGGGTGAGGCGGGCGGGGCATTGGTAGTGGGAAACAGGCTCCCCGGTGACAGCACAGCTGGCAGCCCCAGGAGGAGGCCACAGGAGAGCAGGCTAATCCCACTCTGCGAGCTCGGCATCAGCTGCAGTGGGGGTGTCTACACCATGTAAGTCAGCAAACGCTACCGATCAGGGCCTCTTTCTGCGCCCTTCCCCGCCCCTTGCCTCCTGGCTGTTCAGAGGGGCCCGCGGGGGAGCAGTTATCAGCACCCACCTGCCACGCTCATCTCCCACCCTCGGCTAGGGCATCCTCCTGACCCTCTCCTCCCCAGGGTGGCCCCAGTGCCCACGTCACTTTCCTCTCCCTCCCTGTCCCCCCTTTCTTGGCTGGGCATGGGGATCCAGGAGAAAGAAGGACGTCAGGTCCCATCCTGTGGAGCCATGGCAGGGACCCTAAGGTGCTCAGGAGCACGGCACGGCGCTCCGGGTTCCCAACAGCCCAATGGGTCCCAACAGCCCCAATGGTGCAACACCCACCCTTGGGGAGTGGGATGGAGCCCAGGGTTTTCTAGGGCCCCCTGGGGGCCTCATGTTGTTTTCATTTTGCTTCGGAGGAAGATGGGGCCCAGGGAAGGTGAAGGACCAACTCCAAGATCTCCTAGCTTGCAAGTGGAGGAGCCGGGATTCGAACCTGCCACGACATGGGGCTGTTGGCAATGACGAAGTCTGGCCTGTCCCCAGGCAGCTGCCTCAATTCCCCGTGGGCTTCCACAGTGAGTCTGCATTGGAACTGCGCAGGCCCCGGGCTGCCCCTCTCGCCAGGCCAGGCTTCCTTAAGGTGACGCTCTGGGTCTGGGCCTCCTGGGTCCCCAGGGACCTGCCCAGCCAGGGCCAGCGCTGAGATGGCAGGGGGTAGATTTTGAAAAGTGGTCCCAGGCTCCCCAGCTTCCTCACCCCACCTCCTGCAGCTCAGCTCGCCCAAGGTCATGAGGGGTCGGGCAGCAGGAGGCTCCACCCCCACACCTGCCCAATGTTTCATCCAGTCTGGGTTGGCTCTGCCTGGGCAATAACTGCCACCTCCCTCAGTTTCTCTGCCTGGCCTTCCACTAACACAGGGACGTGGAACTGGCCCCGGCCTATACTGGTTGTGGGCAAAAGGAAAGAAAACAGACTAATGATGACAAAGGTCATTTCCCACACACCTGGCGTGTGTCCGACAGCTGTTGCTGCTACAAATAGCCCCACTGGCCCCATAATGCGAGGACCACTGACATCATGGGGGCACCTGGGTCTTCTGACCTCAGGATGGGCCTGGCCGGACCCCAGGGAGTTTGAGGCAGGCCTGCCCCACGCAGGCCTCTGCATCCCTCAGTGTGGTGTCACGTGGCAGGCAAAAGCTCTGGGGTCCCTCAGACCTGAGTTCAAAACTCCACCCTTTGTGGGAGCTGGGCAAGGGACAGGCCTTCGCTCAGCCTGTGTTCTCATTGGTAAAAATGGGCAGGGTACTGACAAAGAGGGGCTGGGATTTAGCTAAGTTGGTAGAGGGCTGCTCTGCAGTCTCTGAGGTCCTGAGTTCAATTCCCAGCACCGCAAAAATGGGAGAAGGACATGGCAATCCTCTCCCAAGGCAATCCCAAAACAGTCAGCAACTGGAAACCCTATGAGGGTCGCTAGGAGTCGGATACCAACTCGACGGCACCCAACAACAACAACAGCAACAACGACAAAGACCTTGGCAGCTACGACAAGAATCCACAGAGCCCGCTGGTAAACCTCTTAGCACTGGCGCGTTGCCTGTTCTGAGGGCCTGAGCCACGATCTCTGAGGTTTTCGCCACTTCTCCCGGGGCTGCCGTGGACCCATGGTGCTCTGGTGGCAAGAGGACTGGCCTCCTGGGAGCCCCAAACATCCCTCTTGGCTGACCAGGACGTGCCTGGGCCTGAGACCCGCTCCGCCTTGGGCTGACTTCTGACCCAGACCTACTGCGAGTGGAAGTTCCGAATTGGACTTTGTGGGACAGCACTCTGACTCCTCCCACTGTTCCGTGGATGGCTTGTCCCTGTGGGGCTTTGGGCCAGTCCCTGAGTGGCGGCTCTGCTCTCTGTTAGGTGAGAACACCAGCCATCTGGGCCGGCAAGGTGCTCAGCAGAGGCGTGGCCACAGCAATGAAGGACCCCGGAGCAGGTCCTCAGGCCAAGGTGTCACAGGAACCATATTCAGAGCACTGAGCATCTTCCCCTTTAGTCTTAGGTAGCCCCTGGCAACCCCAGGAGACCAGGGCTGCTATTACCCAGGAGGGGCGCCCACCCTGGGCAGTTTCCCAAGCCCCTGCTAACCTCCCAGGAGCTCCCGCCCCTGCCTTCCCTGTAAACCTCTGTCCCAACTCTCTATCTGATGCACAGACATTTTTGCGACGCGTAAAACCTGATTATTTCCTGATTAGTCGCTCTCCGCAGTTAATTCACTCTTCCCATTGATCCGAGTCCTCATAAAAGGCGCACCCAGTTCCCCCTACAGCAGCCCCTCTGAGGCATACCAGGGGTCTGGGGGGGGGCGGATCTGGACACTGATGATTGGCTGAATTGGCTGGAGGCACAACTGGACATCCAGTCCCAGGTCAGGTGCATGGCAGAGGCTTGGCACCTGCACAGCCTGGTGTGCGGCGATGTTGTCTTACCAGTTCTTGGCAGGTAGGTGGCTCATCTGGCAGAGTGGAAGGAAGGTACCCTAAGCAGCCATCCCCCTTTTCAAGGAAGTGCAGGGCGTGGTGGCACGCACCTGGAGTCCCAGCACTCAGGAGGCTGAGGCAGAAGGACTGACTCGAGAACGAGGCCAGCCTAGG
Source organism: Pedetes capensis (assembly GCA_007922755.1). Classification (NCBI taxonomy): domain Eukaryota; kingdom Metazoa; phylum Chordata; class Mammalia; order Rodentia; family Pedetidae; genus Pedetes; species Pedetes capensis. The sequence goes on along the minus strand of VMDO01027644.1, from coordinate 20,482 downwards.
CTACATGGTGAGATCCTGTCCCTAAACACAAAACAAAACAAAAGTGACTGGGCCCCAGTGCCAGGCCTCGCTCACTGTGCTTCTCCAGGCAAAGGCTGAAGGTGCCGCCTGGCTATGTGCAGTTGATATTCATTCATTCACTCATTCACTCATTCATTCATTCCTCTGTTTATTCGTTACTCATTTGTGGAGCACTGATGGTGTGCCAGCCACTGCTCTCTTGGAGGACGCAGTGAACCAAACTGACAGACCCCTTCTGTCATGGGGCTTCCTTTCTGGTGGGGCAGACGGAGGATAAACAAATGCTTGGACAGGTCAGTTCTGATTATGAGAAATGCTATGGAGAAAGAGCATGTGCAAATGGGTGAAATCAGGGATGGCTTCTTGGAGGAGGTGTCCTCTGTGCTGAGAAGCCAGCCCTGTGCTGCTGATTGTTCTGGGTGAGCATTCTAGGAGGAGGGAACAGCTGCAAAGTCCCTTTG
>VMDO01027644.1:0-17500 GCA_007922755.1 Pedetes capensis | reverse complement strand
CCCCCCCACCCCCATCTTTTTGTCCCTGTTTCTCTGTGCCATTTTCCTTGTGTTTGTTTCTGAGCCCCCTCCATGCCAGCCCTGTTAGGTTCCTGCCTGATTCCTTTGGGGGTGGGCTCCCCCACTGCAGCCTGCTGGGCCCAGGGTTCCGGCAGGCCCATTAACCTCTGAGAAGCCCGTCTGGCAGTAAACAGATGAAAGGCAGAGTTTGCCTTGGCGGGCACCATCTCTTCCCCTAGGCGTTCTTCCCACCGGGTCCACTCCTGCTGCTCTCCTTCCCTTGGTGCTGCTCTGTTCCCCTTGCCCTTCCAGCCGCCTCCTCCCTGCAGAGGAGGAGCTGAGACCAGGGTCCGGGCTCTGTGGCTTCCTGGCCGTGTGACCTTGGCTTGCCACCTACAACAGCCTTCTGGTGTTCTCACGCTAAGCAGGGGTGATGATGCCAATATTAGGGAATGTGTGGGGCGGGGTGGGGCTGGCTGTTCAGCGGCAGGCCAGGCACGGATGGGAGGCCTGGCCTCTGGTTTCTTCTGAGTGTATCCACTCATTGCGGCCTGTAACCTGGCTGCTTCATGGGGGCAGGTGGAAGCCAGAGCCTGGAGAGTGTGGGGCGGTGGGAGAGGAGAGAGGCCGGGTCCCCAAGGCAAGGTCCTGGCCCGCCCTGCCCCTGCCTGGCCAGCCGGGGACTGACCTCACCTGCCGGCTGGGGAATTGCATGAAATGCGCCCAGACGAGGGACTGCACGGAGCCGGGAGGGCTGGTTCTCAAAACAATTAGCGCCAACATCTGCCCACGCACCCATGCTGTTTCTGTATAATTAAAACAGGCTCCACAATCCCACCGGACACTCTTTGAAAAACTACTCATTTTCGGCATTATTTACAACAAGGGGATGGCGTGAGGGGGGGCGCCTGCCACCCCTCCGGCCGCCCCCAGGGACAGACATGGAGTCTCCATCGCCAGCTGGGCCTTCCAGAGCAGGGAGTGCAGATCCAGATCTTGAGAGGGGATACCCGGGGACCCAGGGGGGGGCCAGAGGCACCCGTGGGAGACCAGGCCCCGCCCCCATCCTGCCTCTTCTTCTGTGGGCGTGGCCGGCCAGGGGACCAGGGAAGCTGGGGATGTGGTAGGAGGCAGCGCAGAGCGGGTCCTACATTTTTTAGATTTGGTGGTTGTTGCTAGGTGCCCTCGAGTTGGTGTCCGACTCATAGCGACCCTATGTACAATAGGCGAAACACTATTGTCAGTGCTTCTCTGCTATTCATAGGGTTTTCAATGGCAGACTGATTTTTGGGAGTGGGTTTCCGGGTCCTTCTCCCATTAGATTTGGGGAACGCTTGAATTCCAGAGGCTGACATTATTTATCAGAGTCCAGCCAGTAACTACTGCAGGGTGGCAGCAGGTCTCAAAGAAAAAAAAAATAATTGGTAGCAAATCACTGCATGGACCCTTTCCCGGCAAGTCACCTGCACTGAACCTAGAAAGCATGGAGCCGGGCAGAGGGCAGAGCCGCCAGGGAAAGGCGCCTGGGCAGGCTGCCTGAGGATGCGTTCCAGGTCCCACTCCCCACTTTGTTTTCTAGAAAGTACCGGCTTCTTGGGGCTGAGGTCTCCCTGGGGACCTTCATATCTGTGGGCATGGGGGGAGGCTTCTCGCTGGCTTTGGGGACCCTCAATTCCCAGCTGGCTTTCTAGGCAGTGGGGGTCCTAAGGCTGAGGCTGGACCCTCAGCAAAACTCTGCATTCATTCTCAGGCTATGATTTCTGTGCCTACAGCTAAGGAATCACCCGGTGCCTCCACAGGCCCTGCCACGGCCCTCTTGTGCCCCTGCCTCCTCCTCCATGCAGTCCGCCCTCTCTTCCATGGGCTGGAAAGGGGTGACTGTGACCTCACCACTTCCCCTGGATCCTTGGAGTGGATGCTATACCTACCAGCTGGCATCATGTGGCAGTGGGTCAGCCTGGGACTGGTGCATCAGCTGGGGTCCCTCCAGATGGTTGTTTTGGAAGAGGGGCCACTTATTGGTCCCAATGCCAATAACCTTGTGTTGCTCAGAGAAACAGGTGCCTTCTAAGTGTACAGTCTTCCCAGGGTCCCTATTGGGAGGCAGCCCCAGGAGGGGAGCCACAAACCCTGCAAAGCCAGGAAAACAGAGAGGGGGCACTGCCTGCATCCTGGGGGAGCCCTACCTGAGTTATTTCCTGTCTGTGATGAAGGATCCCCCCACAGCTTTAAGAGCCAGCAAATGGCTGAGTGACCGAGCAAAGGGCCTGATGGAGGGGCAATCACATGATTGGGTGATTGAATGAATGAATGAGTGAGGCTTGTGTGGGGGCTTGTGCGGGGCTTTCTTATTTACCTTCCCCAGTAGCCTCAAGGACTCAGTAAGAGGAGCAGAGTAGGCTGTGGCAGGGCAGCCTGGGGAAGCTGACTGACCTGCTTTCAAATCCCTGCCCTGTGTGGCCTTGGACAAGTTGCTTACCCTCTCTGTTCCTCAGTTTCCTTCCCTGTAAAGTGGCAGCAAATGAGGTGCTGTCCCCAAGGGATTGTTCTGAGCATTTAATTAGCTCATACAGGGAGAAGGCCTGGCACAGCACCTGGCACAGAGCAAGCTCAGGGCAGGTGGCATCTGTGACAGTAATAAGAATTATTATCTACAAGAGCATTTGACATTTACAACTGCAGGGAGTGACAATGTTATTCCCTGTTTACGAGGGAGGAGACTGAAGCTGGGGAGGGGGTGGTGCCACCTTTTGGATGTCTAAGTGCCTCTTGCCATCCGAGATCTGTCACCTGACTCCTGGTACAGCTCTGCTGTGATGGCACCGGAGGATGCCTGACCTGAGGCAGCTGAAGCCAACTTGACTCTCCTTTTCAGGAACTGAGAATTCCAACTCGAGTCCCAGAGCCTCTGGCTGGTGTTAGTCAGGTGTGTGAGGGTGAGTGGGTTGGGGTTTGGGCCACGGGCTGAGCCAGGAGAATGAAGCTGAGTGCCAGGGCAGGAGGATTTGACTTGTTGTCTGGAATTGATGCCTTCTCTGTGCAGGTTGCTTTTCCCCATAGACAGACTTTCCTCCCTGTGTCAGTTAGTTTTCCATTACTATAACTAATTACCTGAGACAAGCAACTTAAAAAGAAGAAAGGTTAATTTTTGGTGCATAGCTTTGCAGAATTCAGGCCATGTCCAGTTGGCCCAGTTGCTTTGGGCTGGAGTGAGGCAGAACATGATGGTGGGAGTGTGGGGTGGAGCAAGTGGCTCTCCCCTTGGTATCTGGGAAGTGAAGACAGAGAGAGGACAAGACTAGAGTGCCATAATCTCCTTTAAGGCCACCCCTCCACCAATGACTAAAACCTCCCAGTAGGTTCATATGTTAGAATGATTATCCCCATTTAGCAGACCAAGAAACTGAGGCTCAGAGAGGGGCTCCCAGGTCGGCCTGACTCTAAAATCCAGCCCCCAGCGCCTCTCTCTTTTGGGATCTCTGCACTTTGTGCCCTGAGGCAGGACTTGCCCCTCTCTTAATTGTAATTCAACTACTTGTGATATTTTGGTACCAATTAATATTGATTTTACAATTGGTTTACGGAGATGTTGTTTTATTACTAATATATTTAATGTGCAAATCAATAGGAACACTTGCTTGGCCCTCTCCCTGGAAGGTAATAAAATCAAATATCTCTGGGGTAAAATGCTATCCGATCTGTGAATGGCAAAGCAGATGCTTAATGTAATAGTTAAAGAATCGCCGGGTGCTTGGCAAAGCCAGCCGCTTCCCTGGCCTGGCTTTCAAGGCTGCCAGCAGCAAGGTGGCTCCCTGAGACTCGGAACTGCTGGGATGTGCACGGGGTTCCTGCCTGCTTTGGGTGCAGGGGCTGGGGCGAGGGGAGCAGAACAGCCTCACGGGGCGGAGGGCGTGTTGCCTTTGGGGAGCTGCTCAGTGCCAGACCTGCCTGGCCGCCCACCCTCGTATGGTCTTCTCTCTTCCCTCCTTTCTTGCCCCTTTTCCTTCCTCTGCTCCTCCTTGCCTTCCCCCACCCTGCCTTCCTCTTCTACCCTCTCCTTCCACCTAGGAGAGAATCAGGTTACTGATTCTCTCCTGTGGGCCTCTGGGTTGGTTCCTTGCCCTCTCTGGTCCTCAGCTTCTCCCTCTGTGAAAGGGGGATGACGACACCCCATTTCATGACAAGGATGGGCCAATAGGATGAAGAAGGGGTGGAGGAGTAAGCAGTTCCACTCTGTGCCCACAGCAGCAGCTGCCTCAGGGGTGGCCAGGACGCCCATGTCCCTAGGGCCCTTCATTCATTCATCCCATCATTTGTTCTTATATTTCCAATTCATCCAGCTGTGCCTTCACTGACTTGTGCAATGGGTTGTTCCTTTGCTCATTCACTCATTAGCTCACTCATTCATTCATTCACCCGATCATGTGCCCGCCCCTGCGTCAGGCCCTTTGCCGGTTACTCAGCCATTTGCTGGCTCATCTGTGAACCCACCCATGCGTGTATTAGCCTGTGCTCTGCTGCTTTGTTTATTCCTCATTCATTCTTGCAACCGTGCGGAGGATTCAGGCTTAGCACTCACTCTGTGTCGGGCTGGGTGCTAGGGTTGGGGACAGTGCTCTGGGCCAGGTGCACAGTCACTGCCTCCCCTAGGAATGCAGGGGGACCTGGTTCCTTGACTGCCTTGGCGGCTTGTCCCCCTTCTATTTGTCGCCTGTCCAGTGGCAGAGGCTGGCGCCAAGGAACCACTATTCTACTTTGTCACTTGAGCTTTTCTCGGACTCAGCTTTCCGGAGCGCGCCTCTTCCTCGGGGCGGGCACCTGGGGCTGGGGGTGTCCAGGGCTCATCTCAGGGCTGGAGGGGCAGCTCCACCAAGGTGGCCACTGCCGAGGGCACCGTCTGACACCAACGAGGGGCCTCCCCAGCTTCTCAGTCTTGACTTACTGCTGCCTCTGCCTGGGCCCTGGAGGGGGGAAGTCACCCATGCTGACTGTGGAACCACCTAGTCCTGACCTAGGGACACAGCAAATGCTCTGAGTGGGGCGAGGCCTGAGTGTGGGTCTCCCAGGCCCGTGGCGTCTAATGCCCACAACTCCTGGTGAGGGAACCATTCCTGTCCCCGCTCGATCCCTGGCCAAACAGAGACCCAAGGAGTGAAGGTCTTGCTCAAGGTCACACAGCTTGTATACATTGGAACTGGGGTTGGAGTCCAGGCCCAGCCGACCCAAAGCCTGTACCTGCCTTATCACTGAGGCAGAGGGGGAGGGTTGAGCACAGCCTAGGAGGCAGATGGCTGAATTGTAACCCTCACTCCCCTCTGACCAGCTGTGTGACCTCTGGCAAGTAGCTTGACCATCCTGTGCCTTGGCTCCATCAGCATGGCTCTGGTCATGGGACTGAGCTTGGGCTTGTGGGGGGCCTGGCACCTAGTAGCAGCTTGGGTCCCCAGGGAGGCTCCTTGTGCTCTGGCTGTTTGCAATGAGCCCGTCCTTTCTGGTAGTCAGGCTGGGAGCCATGGAGGGTTCCAATGGTGCCGCTGCGGGATGGGGCTGCGGGCAGGGAGGTCTGTGTGCAGCAACCCAGGAAGGAACTTCACACCCCCGTGGCTCCTGGGCCCCTCACAGGCTGAGCTCTGCTGGAGGGTGGGTGGGGCTCTGCCTGGGAGCAGCGTGGAGGTGGCTGTGCTGGAGCCAGGCTCCCCGCTGTGATTTATGGGGGAGCCAGTAATGAAGCCGGCTGGCAGTAAATAATCAGACACGAAAATCTTACCATTTAATTAACCAAAAATAAATGGCCAAGGGCCCTAGGGACATGGGCGTCCTGGCCACCCCTGAGGCAGCTGCTGCTGTGGGTGCAGAGTGGAACCTCTTACTTATCCACCCCTTCTTCGTCCCGTTGGCCCCATCCTTGTCCTAAAATGGGGTGTCATCATCCCCGTTTCACAGAGGGAGAAGCTGAGGACCAGAGAGGGCAAGGAACCAGCCCAGAGTCCCACAGGAGAGAATCAGCAACCTGGGATATGATCGTGGGACCCTGGATCCAGAGCTTAGCCCACGGCCCTCCCTCCCACTCAAGCTCATCCCTTTTCCTGCTCAGGCCCTCCTAATGCCTCCTCCTCCAAGAAGGCCTCGTGGGCTTCTGGGGCCACAGAGACATTCTGAGGGACGCCTAGACTTGGGGAGTCAGGGTCAGACTGAGTCCCTAGCACAGTTCCCCCCTGCACCTCTTCTTGCTCCACCTGAGTGAGGTATCTTCCATTCCAAGAAAACATCAACGTGCATCCGCTGGGCTCACATTCTCGCTTCCCCTGGCCCCTTGGGTGCAAACCATAGGTTCACAGGCTTGTGGGTCAATGGGCCCTTGGACTTTTTGCCCGCAAGAAGCAGAAAATTGCCATTTCTGTGCTAAGGGACTCTGCAAAGGGTCTGGCTTCTCTTTCTTGTTTTGCAGGAGTCAGCCACTGACATGATCCCTGCCCCTGGCAGTCTGTAGAATGGGTAAACACCAGCTAATCACATAGAGCAGGGAGGAAGAAGAGCCAGGAGATGTGGCGCAGTGTCCTTATGGATGTTGGAGCGTCTTTCTTTTTCCATTTAAAGATTTTTTTGGTGTCTCATTCTTTCTTTCATTCATTTTTTCTTTTTCTTTTCCTTTTTTTTTCTGCACTGAGGATGCAACTCAGGATCTAGGGCATGCTTAGCAGGTCTTTGCCATGGAGCGTCCAAAGATACCTGGGTGTCTTGTTCTTCATATAAAAGAGAGCCAACACTTTGGAGCCCTCAGCATTTGCTGATACTCTGCCAAGTGCTGCATCTAACACCCTCATTTGGTTCTCAGGAGAGCCCTGTGGAGTGTTCTATAATCTCCATTTTCAAGCTAAAGGGTATAAGGCCCAGACAGGGCCAGTGACTTCTCCCAAGGATGCCCAGCTATTAAGAGGCTGAGCTGGGATCAAAGTCTTATAGGTCCAATACACCTCTCAGCCGTAGCCTGTTCTCTCTGTGGCCAGGAGAGGGCTGTGGGGCTGCCACTGTGGTCTGACTTTGGAGGGCAGTAGCAGAGGTGGCCGGGAGCACACACTCAAGAGTCACACACCCTGAGTTTACATTGTGGTTTTGCCACCCATGACCTTCATGGCCTTGGAAAGTTCCCTCACCTCCTTGAAGGACAACCATGGCTTCTATTCTCAAGGGTGTAGAGGGGGTTGCATGAGATCATGCAGGTTTGTGCCAAGCAGAATGTGCCAGGTGCACAGGAAGTGCCTCTAAAACATGGGCCTATATTGCCTCTATTAGTGACATGCTATTGTTGTTAGCCTGCAGCTGTAGCTCTGCGGCATCCGATCCCGTCAGATCTAGGAAGCTAAGCAGGGTCGGGCCTGGTTAGTACCTGGATAGGAGACCGCCTGGGAACACCAGAAGCTGTAGGCTTGGGAGAAGGACCTGGCAACCCCCTCCCAAAAATCAATCTGTCATTGAAAACCCTATGCACAGCAGAGAAGCACTGACAATAGTGTTTCCCCTGTTGTACAGAGGGTCGCTATGATTCGGATACCGACTCGACGGCACCTAACAACAACAACAACAATTGTTGTTAGGTGCCGTCGAATCGGTATCCGACTCATACCAACCCTACATACAACAGGCAAAACACTATTGTCAGTGCTTCTCTGCTATTCATAGGGTTTTCAATGGCAGATTGATTTTTGGGAGTGGGTTGCTGGGTCCTTCTCTCAAGCCTACAGCACATGATATTCCCAAGCAGTCTCCCATCCAAGAACTAACCAGACCAGACCCTGCTTAGCTTGCGAGATCTGATGGGATCGGATGCCACAGGGCTATGGCTGCAGGCATTAGTGACATAGCTTAGTAGTAATATTTAGTATGCATCCCTCCCCATTTTTTTTTTTTTTTCAGTACTGGGGGTTGAACCCAGGGTGTGTCCCTGTATGCTTTGCAAGTGCTGGACCACTGAGCTGTGCCCCCAGCCCATCTTTTTTTTTAAAATTTTTTGAGACAGGGTCTTGCTAAATAATGCAGACTTCCTCTGGTCTTCAATTTGCGATCCTCCTGCCTTCGCCTCCCAAACCGCTGGGATTACAGGCGTGCGCCACTGCACCCGGCACTCCTCCCCTGTTTTTTTTTGCATGATTGGTGTAAGATTCAGAGATAATATATTCAAAATGCCTTGAAAAGTACCTGGTATATGTTGGGCACTTAATAAATGCAGAGATCATGTCCATTTTGTGAAACATTTATGTGGATATCCATACAAGGAGAAAAACCTGGAAGGAAAAATGCCAAAATATCAACAGTGGTTCCTTTTCAGGGTGACAAGGTCGCTGGTGATGTTCTTCTGCTTTGATTTTCTGTGTTTTCCACGTCGTTAGCATGAAGAGGTGCCATTTTTGCAACTGGAAGGCAAAGATGTTTTTTAAAAAAATCAGAAACAATGGAAGCTGCCAGAGTGGGCCTGCAGGGGTCCCCCACTGACCCCAGCTGTCAATTCCAAAGGAATGCTTTGTTTCTTGGGGGGTGGGGTATTCAGAGAGCTGGAGCCTCCCTGGCCCCTTGGTCTCACATTTGGGGGGCTGGGAGTTTCCATCTCAGGCACATTGCCTTGGGGATCCCTCAGGAGTGTCTGGGACTGGGTTATGACCCCAGGATCCTACTGATGCTTCCTGCAAGCTGGGGGCACCTCCGGGGAAGACATCAGGCCTCCAGTCCCCCCAAACCTCAGGCCCGCCACTTTCTTCGCTCCCACCCTGTCGCGACCCTGCCCCTCCCAGCAGATTGGCATATGGAATGTGGAGACAATAGAAGCTGAGTGTAACCACTGTTTACAGAAAAAAATGGTGCAAGATTTATTTATTGGAAGGTGACTGAGGAATATGAATTCTACACTCCATTTAAAATGCTTTTTATTTCTCTCAGCCTTGGGGCTCAGAGTACATCTAATTTCACCCACAGCTATAATTCTCTACCAAACAGTTCCTGCTGTTCCTCTGGGGTCCCCAGGAACCGAGTTAGTTTATGTCCGCCACTGATGCGGCTCAGGCAGGGACGGCTACGAGCCAGCGCTATCCGGAGCCTCCTGCCCACAATGGCCCCCACACGCATCTGCAGCCCTGGCACCCTGGGCAAGAGCCCGGCCCGGGCCTGTGAGGGGCCCCTGGCGCTGGGGCCTGGGACCCTGGGGTGGCCTGGACTCCGGAGACGGGCAGCCCATATCTCACGCTAGATGTGTTGATGGCTCCACCCTCAGAGCGAACCAACAATTAGTTTGTTGGTATATTTACCCTGTGAACACTGGAGCCTGTGATTGCAAATCCAATAGCGGGATGTGGCAGCGTTTGCGGATAAATCTGCGCTCCAAGCCTGGAGGTGTCAGCCGCGGGGGCGGGGCGCACATCCGCGGGGCCTTGCCTGCGTGTCCACGTGGCTGTTTTTCCAGCCGCCTGTCGCTTGGTGGTCTGGAGGCTTCCGTCTGCCTGTGCGGCTCCTTGGGCGCCTGCCTGCCTGCCTGGTCTCTGTCTTGCCCTCTACCCCCGCGCTGGAGCTGCAGACACCCACGCGAAGACCGCCCAGCCCCTGAGTCGCTCACGTGCCGCCTGGGGAGAAGCTCATCCTAGATGACTGGTGGTGGCCAGAGGCAAAGGGGCGACTTGGCCCAAGGTCAGCGAGGCCCCCTGGGTCCTGCCCCATAGCCTCCCTTGCCTTTTGTCTTTGGCCTGTTCAGCATCTTGGGGGAGGAGGCTTGGGTAGGGGGAGGGCTCCTTTGACCGCTACCTTGTTTCCCACTCGGCGGATCTGGAATCCCCAGAGTGCCTCCGTTACAGGAAAGCCAGCTGACCCCGCCTTGAGGCGAGATCCAGTGCTAGTATGGACACCATTGCCAGTGTCTCTCAGCCCCTTTGCCCCTGCGGATCCTGTTGGCCTTTTGCGCTCTCCATGGTACCTGTCTGGGAACTGGGCTGCAGCCTGCGGAGCGGAGCCGAGCTCCTCTCCCTCTGCTGACTTCTTATCTTCCTTGGCTCTGCTCGCTGCCCTCCTTTCTCGGTATAGCGGGGAGCTCCTCTCTCCTCCCTCCTCCCCGCAGGATTCCCAAGTCTCCGCCTCCAGCCCAGATCCCTTGCTATGGTCCTGGGCTTCCAGGCCCTTCTTCCCCCTGTACCCCTGAGCCCAGGGCCCACCAGCCCCACCAAACCCACTGACTAGGAACCTGGGAGGGCCCAGGCTTCCTCTGCCCGCCACCAGGTGTGCTCAGGTCTGCCAGGCTGTCCTCCCACACCCCGTCCTGCTGCTGTTACTCAGCCCTGCCTGGGCCAAGCCATACTCATGGCTTGTCTGTAGTAACCTCCCAGCTGGCCTATAAACCCCAGGTGTTCCCCCATAAACACCCCCTACTACATCCCAAGCTGGGATTTAGCTCAGTTGGTAGGGCGCCACTCTGTAGTCTCTGAGGTCCTGGGTTCAATTCCTGGCATCACAAAGATGGCAATCCACTTCTGAGGCAATCCCAAAACAACCAGAAATTGAAAACCCTACAAGGGTCACTATGAGTCGGAGACGACTCAATGACACCTAACAACAACAACAACTGCATCCCAGCCTTCCTGAACCTTGCAGTGTGTGCATGTGTGGGGGTGGGGGTGCATGGGTGAAATTAGCAAGATTGGATCATTCTTGGTCATTAGAGCTGGTGGGGGGACGTAAGGAAAGCTCAGTGCTGTCAGTGGCCCCTACAATTCTCTCCAGCACCACGCCAGGCCATTTACTTGGTCTTCTGGTTCTCACCACCCCCGGGGGAGGTAGGTAATGTTCCTAGCTCTGGTTTCACAGACCTGGAAACTGAGACTCAGAGAGTTCTAGGACGCGCCTGATGGGAAGATCCTCTGTGGCTGAGCGAGCGTCCAGTGTGGGCCTGTGTGACTCTCGGGCCCAGCTTTGACTACCCTCACTGCTACCTCCAGAGAGGCCTGGTCCAGGGCCGGCCCCACAGCTGCCTTTGGCAGTGGTCTCTTGTCCTCTGCGGGCCAGACTCTCTGGGTTCTACAGGAGGCCCCAGGGTTGCAAAGAAGGACTTCATGGCCCTGGTTGGTGCTTCGACTCTCATTGCTAAAACGTTTTTCTTTCTTTTTTATGACGTAATTCACAAGCCATGAAATTTGCCCTTTTGAAGTGTGCAATTCAGTGGGTTGTAGTATTTGCAAAGTTGTAGGACTGGCACGGCTATCTAATTCCAGATATTTCTAGATGCTCCCTTACCCACTGAGCAGTCGCCCCTGCCCTGCCCTCCTTCAGCCCTGGGTGGCCCCTTATGTACTTTTCGTCTCTATGGCTTTGTCTTTCCTGGACACTTCATGCAGGTGGAATCATACTTCCTGTGGCCTTTTGGGTCTGAGCTCTTTCTTTTCACACAATGTCTTTGAAGGTCATCCATGCTGTGGCACATGCGTGTACTTTGTTCCTCCCTATTGGCCAATAATACTCTGTTGTATCAACAGAGTATTTTTTGCTTACCAACTTTATTTATTTTTTGCTTACCAACTTCTGGGCACTTTTTGGCTCCTATGACTCATGCTGCCTGGATGTTCCTGCACTTGTATTTGTACTAGCATTGCCCACAAGTATATGCGTGCTTTCTATTTTTTTTTTTTTTTTGCAGTACTGGGGTTAAACCCAGGGCCTCGCACTTGCATGCTTTGCAAGTGCTGGACCACTGACCTGCACCCTCAGCCCACTTTTTTACTATATTTTTTGGAGATAGGGTCTTGCCAAATTACACAGACTGCCTCTGGTCTCGAACTTGTGATCTTCCTGCCTCTGCCTCCAGAGCCGCTGGGATTACAGGCAAGAGCCACCGCGCCCGGTGTGCTTTCAATTCTTGTGGCCTGCTTCAGAGTGGCGTTGCTAGGTCATATAGTTACTCTCTCTTTAAAACTTTCAGGAACCATCTTCCAAAGGGGCTTCCATTGGCCACAGAGTTCTGGTGGGGGACTCAAGAACCCCCTGAGTCATGAGCAGCCTTGTAGGGTGGGATCTTGCGGAGGGGGTTGGCTGGGGGGAGGGGCTCCCTTGACTGCTACCTTGAGCCCACTGCAATTCTCACGAGCATGGTGATGGGGACTTTGCACCCACTGTGGTCAGATGCTTCCCGTCCATGATCCTGTTGAATCCCCGGAGGAGCCCTGTGTAGAAGACATTACCTCATGTTCATCCTGGATGTCCAGTGCACTATCCACTGCACCACACAGCTGCCTACTCATCTCTTTCTGTAACAGAGGCTCAGTGAGAATGGACAGTCCCAGCAAGGGGCAGAATTGAGACTTGAACCTCAAATCCCTGCATTTAACCCCCAAACTCTATTGCCTCTTAGTTGGCAGAGTAATGCTTAGGGGGAACAGGAAGGAACAAAGAGGAAGGGCTTGGTGGAAGCAGTGGATTCCTCCAGTATTCTGTGAGCACCTTGCTCCTTTCGTCCCACCAGCTTCTGGGCTGCCTTCAGAGGGGTGGGAGATGGGAAGACACTGGGCTTCGGTCCCTCTTGTGGGCCAGACATGCTGGATCTGAGAGACAGAGCCTCCTCTCCATTGTATAGGTGGAAAAACTGAGGATCAGAGACCAGTGCCAGGTTCACAAGGAAGTGGGAGGTAGGATTTGAATCTAGCTCCATTCAAAGCAGTGTGTGTGTGTGTGTGTGTGTGTGTGTGTGTGTATTGGGTGGCTGTGGTTGGCATGGCAGAGAGGGCATGCTGTGTGCCCAACTGGTGAAAGTAGATTTAAACCAGGCCACCAGAATGGGAACATGCAGCACAGGCTGACCCCCTCAGGCCCAGGTGAATTGTCCCATCCAGGAAATGAGGGATAGCAATGGACCAAACTAGGACGTGTCCACTTTAAGGCTTGATGAGGCAGTGTCCCTAAGGAATGGCCATATGGGGCCTCCCATGGCAGATGCCCATGGGAGAGAAGGTGGCAGCTGCATGAGACTGACCCGTCCCTGGAGAAGGGAGTCAGTCGAATGAGAGAGGAGGGTCTGAAAGAGCAGGCTGGGATGCTGTCCTCTCAATGACACCAGACAAGAGTAAGAGCCTGGGGCCTGTCTGCAGAGGGATTCAAGAACCATGGTCCAGGCTCATGAATTTGCCCCTTTGTCATTGGATCGCGTGGAACTCTAGAAATGCCAACAGTGAAATCTTAAAGTGAGCAGGCCTACAAGAGCAGTGGGGAGAGGAGACTTGGGAGCCCTGTGTTCCACTCTGCAGCCAGGCAGGGGCTGAGGGAGCTCCAAGGGCTGGTGGGGCTGCTGGAAGATTCAGTGGGAAAGGCCACCTCACAGCCTTTGTGCACAAAGGCAGGATAGTTTAGTGGTTCAGTTGATGCTTTGGAGTCACCTTGCCTGGGTTTAAACCTGGCTGACCCTCCATATCTTCTTCTGGAAAATGACATCATAATGATAGCCACCTCAAAGAGTGTATTGTGAGGGCTTGGATGCATGCTGAGTGCTCAGCAAAATAAGTGTAATGGTGGTCTCAATAGTCAGTACTGAAGGATCATGGGAGAGAGGCACTGCCACCTGCCTGTGCACCTGGAGATGGAGATGGGGCTAAACGGGGTTCTGCCCTTGGCCTGGTGGAATGAGCTTGGGCAATGAGAAAGCAACTCAGAAGCCAGTGTGAAGTCAGGCTGGGTCCCACACACTGCCTGCCCCAACTTGGCACCAGTCTCTGATAGATTTGTGCGCTGGGATGACAACATTGTTGTCACCACCTCCTAGTCACTGCTCTCGTCTTTACTATATGTCAAACCCTGTTCTAAGTGCTTTATAATCACTGATGCATTCAACCCTGACAAGAGCCCCTGAGATAGGTTAGATTTTATTATTCCATTTTGCAGCTGAGCATAGTGGGGCCTGGAGATATTAGTAACTTGTACAAAGGCACGTAGGTAATAAGTGGAAGGACTGGGATTTGAATAAAAGCAGTCCGCCTCTTGAATCTACACCTTTGACAATCACTAGATTGCTTCTATTTGGCTGTGCTGCCTAGAGTTGGGACAGTTGGGGAGTGGAACCCTGTGGGGTTTGAGGAAGGCCATGATGGGGACAGGGCTCTCAGCTAACCTGGCCTAGGAGGAACCCCAGACCTTCTTCAGTCATCTTTGACAAAGCATTGTTGGCACAAATTGTTTCGTTGTATTTTTTTTCTACCCATCTTTGGGATTTCTGAGGGCAAAGACCTTGCTCGGCTAACCTTGCATGCTTTGTTTCTAGCACAGTACAGGGCTCATAGTAGATACTAAATTAACAGTGATTTCTCACTGTCATTTTGTTGTGGACACAAGCCTGGACTCCTATCCACTTCCTTCTTTGAGGCAAGAACTTGATCTGCCTCCCGGAGGACTTATGCACATGGCTCTGAAAGAATGGCTTATTAACCACAGTGGATGTCTGACTGTCAAGTCCGTGGGTTAATTTCTGAGCTATGCAGTGAGACAGAGACTCCTGCAGAACCTTTCCCACTCTGTGAGTCTAAGAGCTATTACTGGGCCATCCCTCTTGCATGGACCTGCCTCCACCTTGGAAACTAGCTTAAATTTGTCCTGTACAGATGCTAAGGTAGATACAACCCTGATGGTCTGCAGGAGTGACAATGATAATTGCTACCATTTACAGGCACCTACCACTTTCCACGGGCTGGGATTTAGCTCAGTTGGTAGAGCGCTGCACTGCAGTCTCTGAGGTCCCAAGTTCAATTCCCAGCACTGCAAAAATGGGAGAAGGACCTGGCAATCCACTCCCAAGGCAATCCCGAAAACAGTCTGCCATTGAAAACCCTATGAGGGTCGCTATGAGTTGGATACTGACTCGACGGCACCTAACAACAACAACAACAACAACAACAACAACCACTTTCCACAATAGCTCCAGCTGGAGAGGCAGGGTTGGTGGGGCTTCTGCTGTGATCTTGACCAGCTTTGGCTGCTCCAGGCTATGAGAGACCAGATCTCAGGATTCTCAGGCTCCAATACAAGGAAGTTCAAAGTGTTCAAATCCTGCTGATGGGCAGTAGATGTTTGTGTCAGGTCTGGGGCTTCAGGGAGGAGAGGTCCTGCCAACAGAGACAGGTGGGAGAACCTATGTCTGAAGAAAAAGCTTTGAATGTGAAACTTCTCCCAGCCAGGAGACATAGTAATGAGGAGGCTGGGAGAAGGGCTATGCAATCATTTTTTCATTCATTCATTCATTCAACAGACATTCACTGACAGCTTCTTCTTTGCTAGGTATAGGCAACAAGGCTTATGGCCACATAAATCCCCAAGACAGCAATGCTGGAGTTTACAGTTTAGACAGGCAATGTCACTTCTCCACCTCTTGCTGGGTGGACTTTGGCAAGCCAGTAACATCTCTGATCTTAAGATTTTCATCTGAAGAATGAAGAAAATAATAGTACCTGTCTCACTGGGTTGTTGGAGAATTAACTAGGGTAACACATTAAGGGATTTGGGTTTAGCTCAGTTGGTAGAGTGCTGGTTCTGTGTTCACTGATGCCCTGGGTTTGATCCTCAGCATTGCAAAAATGGGAAAAGGACCTAGGAGCCCACTCCCAAAACAATCCTAATACAACCAGCTGTTGAAAACTCCATGAATAGCAGAGAATCACTGACATAATTCTAGGCATGGCAGTGTTGGGGAGTGTTTTATTCTGTTGTACATAGGGTCACTATGAGTTGGACCCCTTACAATAACAATGTATGTAAAGGACTTAGCATAGACTCAGTTGGTAGAGTGCTGCTCTGCAGTCTCTGAGGTCCCAAGTTTGATTCCCAGCACCACAAAAACAGAAGGACATGGCAATTCACTCCTGAGACAATCCCAAAACAGTGAGCCATTGAAAACCCTATAAGGGTCATTATGAGGCACACATGACTGGATGGCACCTAACAACAACAACAACACGGTCTGTGCTCAGTAAGTATAGGCCAAAGACTTCTTTTTTGGTCTATTTTTTTTTTTGCCAACTGTGGATGCAAGCCTGGGAATGAGTTCTGTGGATGGGCAGCCCAGGGAAAGGGAGCTCAGAGATGCCCCCAGGGCCAAGAAGAAGGCAGGCTGTAGGTGGATGCCCATTAGCACTCCTCTACTAGAGTTTCTTCAGGTCCAGAATTTCCCACGGAGTTGATAACTGGGAACCTCCTGGAGTTCCAGTCTCCAGATAAGTGTCCTCCTGGGCTTCCTGGTTGGAGTGCAGAAGGACAATTGTGTGTTGAGGATAGCATCCGCGAGGGAAAGGAGAGAGGCCCCAGGCAGCACCACGGACAGAGGTTTGCCGCTGTCCAAGGTCCTGAACACCTTTTTGCTGGGCTCAGACTAGAAGAAGCCGACTGCCTGTGGTTGCTCAAGGACTAGGGCCAGAGCCTGAAACTCTGTGTGCGTGTGCGTGTGCATGCGTGCGTGTGTGTGTGTGTGTGTGTGTGTGTGTGTGTGTGTGTGTGTGTGTGTGTATAGACCCAGATCAGATGACTGACCTCAGTGAGGAGATTTATCTGACTCCTCCCTCAATCCTGCAGCCACCAGGGATCCCAAGCCAGGCAGGAACAGATAATGGCTTGAAGAAGAATGGTGCCATGAGGTGACTTCCTCAGCCTTCGGGAAAATTCCCCTCCATCCTAAGAGAATCTGAGAAAGGCCATTACCCATTCTTTTCAGAAGAAATTGGAAGGACACAATCACAGTAAATAACCTTTTCCAAGACCCAGGCTCATTCACTTCATCCTTACAAATACCTGTGAGGTAGGGCTGCACTATTGCAATGCTGTGTAGGAGGAGGAAGTGGGCTCAGGAAGGTTGAGTCGCTTGCCTGAGCTCACAAAGCCAGTGAGTGGGTGGAGCTGGGGTTTACACTCACGAGGTCATCTCTCAGCCATCATGTGATGGCCCCTGTCAGCGTCAGCATGAAGGAGCAGTATGCAGACAGCTCATCAGAAAAAGGCTCCTGGTTGTAGCCAGGAGCATGCCATACCTGGCCACAGCTGGCTGTGGGGGGCACTGCTCTAGTCTTTACCCGGAGGTAGCCAAAGAGAGGTGGGGCTCAGTCCACTTGTCAGCCTCTGCTTGGAGCATGTGGGAATCAGTCTGGTGTGGTGGAGGGGGCTTTCTTTCCCTGCCTAGGGGACTTCAGATTGGTCTGCTGCCTCTGTGTCTGGGGTTTGATGCATAGACAACTACAGGGTTGTTTTGAGCCTCTGATTGTTGCTTCTCTTATTTTCTCTTTTCTTTCCACTAAATGGTCCTGTGAAGGGCTTCCTGATCTGTTTCTAGGTCCTGTTGATGTAGGAACAGGAAAGTGCCAAGGCCACCCTGGCTTCCTGTGGCTGAGGCCCTTTCTCTGGGAGCTTCCAGGCACAGAGTCTCACCCAAGGAGTTGAATCAGGGCCTTGGTGCCCCTACCCCTGTTCTCCTCCTCCTCCTCCGCCTCCTTCTCTTCTTCTTCTACTCCCC
>VMDO01027643.1:0-24973 GCA_007922755.1 Pedetes capensis | reverse complement strand
CTCTCATCATGCTGGCCTGCTCTGACACCCATGTCAAAAAGATGGCAATGTTTGTAGTTGCTGGCTTTACTCTCTCAAGTTCTCTAGTAGTCATTCTTCTGTCCTACCTTTTCATTTTTGCAGCCATTTTGAGGATGCGTTCTGCTGAAGGCAGGCACAAAGCCTTTTCTACTTGTGGTTCCCACCTGACCACCGTCACCATATTTTATGGAACTCTCTTCTGCATGTACTTAAGGTCACCCTCAGAGAAATCTGTGGAGGAGTCCAAAGTGATTGCAGTATTTTATACTTTTTTGAGCCCAATGCTGAACCCATTGATTTATAGCCTAAGAAATAAGGATGTCATCCATGCCATGCAGTATGTGATCAAGGGAAAATTCTTTCATAAAATTGCAGTTTAAATACATATTCATTTGTAATCACTAACTGTGACAAAATTACTACTCTGAAGTCATGATTTGTGTATCGTTGTGGGCTGTTCATGTCCACTCTTGTTAATTTCCTCTTGAATTTAACTTCTTCAGAACAAATTCCTTTATTAAAACTACAATATTGAAATTTGAAAATATATTCTTTAGGAGCAAAACCCTGGCTATTCATTGGTTATTATTCAATGATTCCATAAAATGACTTAGTCAATGATCTTTTCTTACATGTGAATCTACATTATATCTAACTTACTTTCATGGACACACTAGCCACTCAAGTCCTCTGAATAATGTGGCCCATACTGCTGTTTTAGCATTAAAAATAGGATAACTAATTTTGCATTACTTTTTCTACTGTATAAATATTTTCTGCTCTGATATTTGGTATACAGCACTTGTTCTGATTCCTAATGACCACAGAAATAATATTGGAGAAAATTTAAATGCATGGGTCACTTAACCACATAGAATTTCTAAAACTTTTCTAAGTCTACACTATAGTTGTCTTTGAAAACATTTTCTCCTCTCAAAAATACAAAATACACTGCTCAATTGTGAAAATAATCTGTCAGCACCTGCTTTTGAGTTTTTAACTCTATGGTTCCAACTCAGTCATCAATATAATCTAGGTATATTTTTCAATGCAGTTGCCACGTCCTGTTGTTATTTGTTCTTAGGACCTGTCACGTAGGTGTCTGACTCATAGTGACCCTACATACAACAGGGGAAACACTATTATCTGTGCTTCTCTGTTATTCGTAGGGTTTTCAATGGCAGATTGATTTTTGGGAGTGGGTTGCTTGGTCCTTCTCCCAAACCTCCCATGTCCTAGAACTGAGTATTTATCGACAATAGGGTCTATCCATGGATCTCTCTCCACTCAATTATCCCCTGGAAAAATATTCCTGGGAGTGAGTATACATATCTCCTTATTGATGGCAAAATCCAATATTCACTTTGATTCATAAATCTATCAGTAAAACATTGTTTCCTAGATAATGCTCTTTTAGTAGTTACCAAAATCTCTGGTGAAAAAATAGCAGAGAAGGTTATGTAAAAAGATACTTCATTCACATTAATTCACAAATTGTTAGTCATTCAGAGGGTTGCATACTGAAACACATATAGTCTTCATTAAATTCTCTCAAATATTTGATATTTTAATATTTTTCCCTTTAATTTCTCTTTACTGTAAAATGGTAAAGATATTTTATAGAAAATAACTCAGTCTTTTTTATTTTTATTTATAAATATTGGTCGGGTACAGAGTAATAAGACTTTTGCTATATCCATTTCGGAAGTATTACATCACTTTTACTTAGACAGTTCATTAACTTACATATTTTACAGAACCATAATTCCTATTTGTAAACTACGCTCCATCCTGAAATCTTGGTTGAATGAATCATTTTAAAATTCTATCAAAATATTGCTTGAGAAACAGTAATAAAAACAGAGAAGGCGATTTCTGGGTTACTAAAATAGTTTATAATATTTAAGTTTTGGAAACATTTGCTTATGTTGTTTAAATTTTATTACGGCTATGACAGTGCAACAATAAGAAAATATGATCTGCGGAGACAGCAATGAAAAGAAGGACCTAGAAGTGAGTGACGAATGATGTTTTTTGCAGTGGACTTCCTCGTTTGAGTTCATTTTTAGGAGAAGTCATTTATTCTGGAAGTTATTCCCTTATAAAAAATGTTTTCAAAGAGTTCTTTCCTTTTATAACAACTACAATGATTTGATACCCAGAACATAGTCCTATCTGAAAGATATATTTTAGGTTCATTGCCGAATAATCTATATTTTCTAAATTTTAAAAACACATGCTCATTTGAAAGAACTAGAACATATAGATGCATATGAAAAATTAAAATTTATCAATGAAGTGCCTATGCCAAGGTATAAATCTTACCTTTTATTTCTTCTTAATAAATTTATTTGCATATATATTATTATAGATTATAAAACACAATTCTTTTTTATGAGTCATGCTGGGGGGGTTGAACCCAGGGCCTTGCACATATTTTGTAAGTGCTCTAACACTGAGATGCATTCCAGTCTCTTTTTATTTTTTTAATCTTAAATCAGGGTTTTGTTAAGTTGTACAGGCTGCCTCTGGTCTTGACCTTACGATTTTCCTGCCTCCACTTCCTGAGTAGCTGGGATTACAGAAATATACCAACACATATATCTTATAAAACACAGTTAAATCCTGCTGCATATAAATTTGACCATGAATTTTACACTTAAAGTGTAATGTGAAATTTTCATATAAATTAAGCATTTTAGTGAATGTCATTTTAATTTAGCTTAACATGTAATTATTTAATCATATTTATCTTAATTATAATCCATATTGATTACATATTATCAAGTTGAAAAATAGTGAACATATAATGATGGGAAACAAATATCATTTGCAATTCCTGGTCTAAAGGGAGCTGCTCTAAGGATTTCAATTTATTTTGTTCTTCTTGATCTATCATGCAAACTATTATACCACCATATCAATATGTCCAATTTTTTAATGGTTGATTCATATCTCTGGGTTCATATCTCTCTGATTTTACATTTAAAATAGAACAGTACAAGCAGAATTGCTGAATTAAATATTTTAAATATTTTCACAGCATATGGAAAAACTTTCTGTTTTCAAAAACCATCTAATAATTTATGATGAATGATGTCTGAAAGTAATTGTTTAGTTAGCAAGATTTTTATCAATATTAGGAAATACTATTGAAGATTATCAGCTTACTGTTGGGTCTCTGAAACTTTTATAAATGGATTCCTTTTTGACATGAACAAAAGAAAAGCTGACATACATAATAATACAGCCTACACATCAGTTTTATAGTGGTCTTTCATTTTATTTTCAATGATTCTTCACAAATATATTTACATCTACCATCTTTTAACATGGAAAACAGAGTTTTACATTCACTCTCAGTAATATTTTTCTATAGAAAATTCCTACAAATAAAGACTTTGCTTTTGTTTTTCTTTTTTGTAGAGCAAACATAACCATCATAGATACTACCACATAAAGGGAATTGGGAAGAAGTGAAAATGAAAACTGAGTTTTAATCAACAGGAGCTGATGCATGAATATTATCAATGTGGATTTTGCATGTAGTAAATTTGTTGTTGTTGTTGTTAGGTGCCATCGAGTCGAGTCCGACTCATAGCGACACTATGTGCAGCAGATCGAAACATTTGCCAATTCTGTGCCAGGCAAACGATCTTATTTATGTTTAAGCTCATTGTTGCAGACATTGTGTCAATCCATCTGGTAGTAAATTTAGACATTCATAAAATGAAAAATAATACCTTCAGTGCATTGGAGAATGCAGCAAAATTTGGATATGAATTTGCTATTGGTGATTTCACACAATAGTATATCTAACATGAAAGAAATAGAAAAAAAAGTAAAGCTGTGGAAGCACAGGTTATATATTTCAATTCAGAAGCAATAACTCACATTTAAGAAAATTTTCCTAAAAATAGGGAAAAGTTTGCCTAAATGTTAAAAGAAAGTAATATACTCAAATGTGTTGTATCAATGTTAAATTAGATTATGAACATATGAGAAGCTAACTTCAAAGAAATTATGTAATCTGCAATATAATTATATTACAATTTAGGTGTAAAACACCAAACCAAAAATTTCATGCACATTACAGAAGGTGTTAAAGTGGTCTGTTGGTAGACAGATATGTAAAATCATATAGCTAATAGTTACTAATAATATTGCAGGGAAATTTTCATATATCCCCTCTGAAAAAACATGGAGATTCTAAACACTGAATATCTCCGATTAAGAAGGCAGTGTATTTTGATTAAAGGAAACTAATGAAACACATCACAGACTCATAAAAATAAATTAAATTTTGCAGTCTTTGGTGAAATAATAAAACACATACAATTTTAAATTCAAGACAAATAGACATAAAAATTGAAGAAAAATGAAGTAAAAACCTAAAAATATAGATACCAGCTTACTTCCTTCTGTCTTTCATTCTTTTTTGTCCTTCCTTCCTTCCTTCCTTTCTTCCTTCTCTCTTTTTCTTTCATATTGTCCCAATGCCCACTGATAACCTAAAAAGTGAAAGAAAGAGCCTATCTCCCAATAAGTTAAATAGAAAGGAGTTATGGAGTAAGACAGAGCACATAATCCTTTTTAATCATGAACAGCTCACTCTGCTTTTGTGTTTCCTATCATTCTTCACTTCTAACAGTTTTCATATTCATTATTTATATTCAACTCTCATATTCAAAACCATGTTTTTGTTATTCCAGAGAATTGCATTCAGGTAGAATAAGTGAGAGAAATATTTTTATTTTTTAAGACATTTTCTTTTTATTGAGAGACTGTAGATACTGAACCTTTTTCTGTTTTACCAAGCCTTCTCATAAACACTCTTCTCAAAGCCTGTTTCACGTCCTTGTTCCTCAGACTGTAGATAAATGGATTCAGCATGGGACTCACAAAAATAAAAAACACCACAATAATTTTGCCTTGCTCAACAGACCGCTCATTTGCTGGCCTCAGATACATGCAAAAGAGCGACCCACAGAACATAGTGACAGCTGTCAGATGAGAGCCACAGGTGGAGAAGGCTTTTCTCTGCCCTTCCCTGGAACGGATCTTCATAATGGTGACAAATATGAAAATGTAGGAAATGAGGATAATCAGCAGGGAACCTGTAAGGTTAATCCCAGCAGACACAAACAGGGCTGTTTGCTTTATATAAGTGTCAGAACACGTCAAGATCAAGATGGGTGGGTCAGCACAGTAGAAATGGTTGATAGTGTTTGGCCCACAAAAGGACAACCGAGAGGTCAATATCACCTGCATTGTGCCCACCATTGAGCCCCAGAGGTATGGAAAGGTGACCAGGCAGAAACAGAGTGGCCTGGACATTTTGCTGCTGTAATGGAGGGGATTACAAATGGCCATGTACTTGTCATAAGCCATGGCACCCAGCATGTAGTACTCAGTAAGGAGCAGAGTCACAAAAATAAAACACTGGGTCAGACACCCAGTGTACGAGATGGTCTTCTTCTCAGATAAGAAATTAACAAGCATCTGAGGAGAGACATTAGTGGAATAAAAATGTCCACACATGCCAAATGGGTGAGGAAAAAATACACGGGCGTTTGCAGCCTGGGAGTGAATCTAATTAGCAAAATCATTCCACAGTTCCCAGTCATGGTGATGAGATAAATCAGCAGAAACACCACAAAAAGGATGGGCGGGAGCTCTGGCTGGCTTGTTAGACCAAGCAGAATAAACTCAGTTCCTTCAGTGCCACTATGTTTGGGATCTTTCTTCATCTTCATATTCTCTGGTAAGATAAGAAGAATGTGTCAGATATAAAAAATGGTATAAATGATATATGGGCTGGGATTTAGCTCTGTTGGTAGAGCACTGCGCTGCAGTCTCTGAGGTCCCGAGTTCAATTCCAAGTACTGAAAAAATGGGAGAAGGGCCTGGCAATCCACTCCTAAGGCAATCCTGAAACAGTCAGCCATTGAAAACCCTATGAGGGTCACTATGAGTCAGATACCTACTCAAAGGCACCTAACAAAAACAACAACATACTCTACTATAATTTCTGGTATATGCAGTCATGTTCCATTTCTCTGTAATTTCTTATTTTTCCTCAGCACCAATGAACATCTCTTGGTTTCTTGTTGTTTTACTTATCCCAACTCTTTTGCTCCAAATCAATAACTACTAATTTGGGTCATTTTTCATATAAATATTTATTCTTGTCTCATAAATGTCCTTGTAGGTCACAGTATCCAAATTTTATCATATTCCATATTTATCTTTCAATTTATCCCATGATCATGACCTCACAACTTATATCTGTACCATCAGGGAATTGTCAACTCTATTTTCAAAATGCTTGAAGCTCTATCATTGTGGCATCTGACACTGTCAGGTCTCACAAGCTAAGCATGGTCTGGCCTGTTTTCTAGTTGGATAGGTGACCACCTGGGAACATCAAGTGCTGTAGGCTTGGAAGAAGGACTCAGAAGCCCACTCCCAAAAAACAATCAGCCATTGAAAACCCTACGAATAGGAAAGAAGACATGAAAATAGTGGGGTTATTTTCCTCTTCTACATGGGGTCGCTATGAGTTGATACTGACTTGAGGGCACCTACTAATAACAACAACCACCTTTCAAAGTATTGTGAACTCAATATTAAAATTACTGGTCAACATTTCATTTTTAACCAGTCAAGACTAAGATAAAATCTTCTCTTAAGCTATTGCAATGGTTTTACTTTATTCACAACTAAAATCCTCTGTTCTCTAATACTGGCCAGTGATTCTTTATCAAAATGCATCATATCATGGTATTGACTTAGGAAAATTGTCCAAAGTTTATCATCATCATGCTTTGGCTAAAAATCTAAACTTTTTACAAGAGACCTACATGATATTTTCCTACCCACCTCTCCAAATTCCTCTGCTGCTTTCTCTTCAGATCTTCCCTTGCCACATTTACCATTTAAGTGTTTGCTAAACACGTTGAGCACCATTTCACCGCAGGACCTTCACAAAGTGTGCTCTTTCAACCCAGAATATTCTTTTCTCAAACTCCTGAGTGACTTGTCAACATAAAAATAACAGCTCAGATTTAAAGGAATAACAAATAGGTTGTTTTTATGAGCCAAAGATGAGTGACTATGACCCCAGAACGTGCTGAATGATGTGTTTTATCTACCAGGAAAGAGGTCACATGTAGTTTAATAGCTACAGAAAAAGAAGGCCATAAATCAATGCATTAAAGAAATACATTATTGGAGGCAGTAGCTAAGAGGGCTACAGAAAAAATGGAGAAATCTTTTCTATAGGTTTAAGATGTTTTAGCATTCTTGTTCTTCTGGTTGGTGGAGGTTATAGGTCTTCTAAGATTAACAATGTGCTTCCAGAGGTTTACCACATAGGCATGAGAATGTTAGGTCAGATATAAAAGTTAAAACTTAAGTGGCTAGTTTCCTCAAATGCCTATGATAGCTCCAGGTAGTTGTAGCTTTCAACCTGCAACATTCTCTCTCTCCACAATCTTAATGCTCCATTCAGTTGAAGTCAGTCAGAGGAGTCATTAATACAAATGACACTTCCTTGGAGAATTTCAGCTTCACAAACTCATATCATCACTTAGCTCTCCTTCCTGTAATACTCCGGAAGATGTTGCCTGGCTACTTGTCTAGGATCCATTCTGAAATAACTCTTTCATCACAAGTCATGATCTATTTTTCCACACACTACTTATCACTTTTAAAATTATTATTTATTTAGTTTTTTGGTCTGTCCTCCTCTATTAGAATATTAGCCACATGTGGGCAGGAACTTTATTTCTGTTATATCTCTAGGGAGAAATGCCTGAATTATAGTATATGTGCAGGAACTGTTAGAATCCCCCTGCAGTGGATTCTAAGATATTGTCACAACCTCCACCCCAAGTATAAAACTTATTGTCAAAAAAACACATGAAATTTTTCTCCATAAGTTCAGAAGTAGGGAAAAAAGCAAAATTGCCTTCTGACTTTGATCCTTATGGTAGACTGTTGCCTCCAGAAAGCTTGAAAGACAATCCACAGGCAAATTTCAAGTCTTTTTAAACTCAAAATACAGGAGGAAATAGGGGGGGCAAGTACTTGGATTTTTTTCTTTCTTTTTTTTTTTTTGTGGTATCACGGTGCTGAAACTGGGGCCTCACATATGCTTTGCAATTGCTCAAAATCTAAGCTGCACCGTTTGACTCCTTTTTAATTTTTAAACTTGAGACGTGGTCCCACTAAATTATGCATGCTCTCTCTGGTCTGGAACCTGCCATCCTATCCTCCTGCCTCTGCCTTCTGAGTCACTGGGATTACAGGCATGTGTTGTTCCTCCCTGTGGAGAAAAAAAGTTCTTATCAAGCATTGCACCATCACAGTGTTTATTACATTCAGCCCAGCATTTGATTTATGGGGTGTACATGAAGAAACACCAGTTGTGGCTGGCCCATGGTAATGCCTATAATCTTAGTGACTCAGGAAGCTGGGTCAGGAGGAGGATTACAAGTTCAAGGTCAGAGGCAGTCTGGGCAATTTAGAGAGATCCTGTCTCAAAATAAAATTAAAAGGGTGCTGGGAGTTTAGTTCAACGGTAGACCACTTGCCTAGCATGCATGAGGCCCTAGGTTCAGCCATTCCCCAGTATTGTGAAAACAAAACAAAATCACAAACACATAAAAACAGGTTGTAAAAGTAGAATTTGGTACAATTAAAATTATATTTCAAGTTTTGGTCTGAAGACAGGAGTAAGAGAAAAAAGTTATTTGTTACCATGTCTATGACCACATCCAGAATTTTAACAACACCTGCATCAATGATATGTGTTGAATGCTGCATAAGAATTTTTCATTCCTACACCACATGTCATAAACAACAATGTCATGGCCTCTACCAGAGTGACATATTCCATATTATTAAATCATTCTTCTCTTCATTCTTTGGAGTGTCTTCATTCTAAGATGGAGATGAGTGAAAAATGGGAAAAAATGATGATATCTCAATAAAAGATAAAAACTAAATGTATAAAATCATTTCAGTTCAAATGATAGAATTTTTTTAAAGAACTCATTATTCTCACTAGAGGAGAGCTAAAGCTTTATATGCAATGCAGGGGTGGGAGACTCAAACAACTTTAAAACCTATAACATTTTTTCTAAGAACTTTGGCCAAGTGGGATTCATCAGCTGAAAAATCAGCAAAATTCTTAACAGAAATGATCACAAACACAGTAGAGGAAAATGTCTTTCTTTGGAGAAAGCCATGTACATCTATCTATATGATTCTGAATGCAACCATACCATCATCTTTCTGTGCAAAATTGAATTGGAAAAATCCCTGGAAATATGGAAGGGAAGTTGTTGGCCAGTTATTTTTTTTCATTGTTAAGCTTTGACTTTAACTCATTTTTACCCAAATGGCTTGAAAATTTTTTTTCCTTAGTAGCAATTGTATGAAATTATTAGAGGCATGTTGTTGTTAGGTGCTGTCGAGTCGTTATCCAACTTATAGAGACCCTCATAGGGGTTTCAACGGCTGACTGTTTCAGGATTGCCTTGGGAGTGGATTGCAGGTCCTTCTCCCATATTAGAGGCATAGGGAGTGGAAATTTGTCCCAAGTTCTAAGGCTCTACGTTTGGGGAATACAAGCAAGTTAGTGGGAAAAATATGACCCAAATATGCATTCTGGTTTTACTATCTATTAGCCATAAGATTCCATAAACCTTGTGGGTTGATGAAAGTGTAGCCAGAAGTGATGGAATGTTTGCATAATGGAAACAGTCAATACTATACTACTCTGTACCCCACCATCATTTACTAATGAAGGGATAAAAAACATATATAGACTTTGCCATGTGTCCACCTTGGTAGGATGAAAGGTGGTTGGTGATATTTTTAAGAAGAGTTATTGAAGATAGCTGGTTGTTAACCAAAGCATACTATTTTCTTATGCTATTGATAGGAATGTTCAGGTTGTTCATGATCCAGGCAATGGAAGGAGGACGCAGGAGTTATCTCTTTATCCTTATGTACCATGGTGATGTCAAGAGGAGAGAAGCAGAAAAATCAAGACTAAGAAACATGGTCACACTCAAAATTGCCTGTAAAATTGAAGGTTATAAATTTGACTTTTATGTGTAACCCTCAGTTGAGTCCAGAGTAAGAAGGAGAATGATTCAATGGAAATTATAAGATGTACCAATGTTAAACCAAGAAATACTCCAAATCTTTAATAAGTACAAAAATATTAAGATGATTGCTAGTAATTCCGCTGCAACATTAATTGAATAACTGTTGAATGTCATACTGGCCTTTGTGAGGCCTACAGCATGAAAGAAAATTATTCCCAGATGGCCTAGCATAAGAGAGTCTAATAAAACAAATTGAGAATATAAACTATAATGAATACATTATTCAAGGAAATTGAAGCAGCAGAGACTAATGGCAGAAAACAACTTCCATTCAATCACCAGAGCCTAGTGAACAACACTAGAATAAGTGGGAAAAAATAATAACAACAACATCAACAACAACAACAACAAAACCCTGGCTACTTTCTTCTCCAAAACACCCCCAGGAGGAATGCTCTGGATGGATGTGACCCTTTCAGTAATTTCATGTTGACACAGGAAGGAAAAGAGGAAGAAATGGAGCTCCTTCTCTCTGGTTTCTGATTTCTTGCTGTTCCCTCCTACTGTCACAAAGTTAGCTTTAAATTAATTGTCAAAATAACTTTATTATGGGGTCTATGATTTTAGGGAGACAAAACAGGGCAGAGCCAAGGAGGAATGCCCAGCACACCTCTATTATCCATAAATAAACAATATTCCTGTAACTATGAATTGATGTTTCTATTTAAAAGGATGAAGGCAAAAGGTTCAAAATCAGTAACTAAGTCTAGTTTAGGAAAGGTTAATTGATCTTCCAATGATTGACAGATTCCCAAACTTTCTCCCTATGTTGTATGGTATTCTGTTTTGGAAGTTTTGGTTCAAGAAAATTTAGCATTTCCCCAAGTCAAAAATATAAGACATTCAAAATAACCTAAATAATGAGTCCCACAGCTTCCTGACTCTTGGGAGACTTGGTTCTCTGATTGTAGTGGAGAGTGGGAGAAAGCCAAGATGGTGGCTTTCATAATCTATATTTTTCTGTGAGAAATAATTGAACCATAGGGATTTTTTTATATGACCCAGTTTGCTTATAAACATCTCAGGTTGTTCATACTGATCCTTTCCTTGTGAAAACACTCTCCTGTCTCAGGTAGGATTAACCATAGTCCTTTCTAATTTGTAATTCTGAAAAAAAGCTTTTGTTTTTAGTCCTGGGAGGTTAAATCTGGAGCCTCCTGTAAACTAGGTACGTGATCTACCACAGAGCTGCTCCCCAGACCTTATTTATTTATTTATTTATTTATTTATTTATTTATATTTAAGGCAGGATCTTGTTAAGTTGTGCAGGCTGTCTCTGGTCTTGAACTTGCAAACCTCCTGCCTCAGCTTCCACAGATGATGGGATTATAGGCATGAGCCATGGTGCCAGGCCAGAAAAAAACATTTTAGTTGATAAAATAAATTGATAAATCTAAATAGATAAAATAAATCTAATAAATTAGTAATTGTGTCTATTGAAATGCTACTATTCTCAGAGGAAGGTACTTATAAATAAATGTCTACATGGAGTGGTTTTTGACAATGGAAAGGGAGCTAGGACAAAGAGAACATAATTTCATCAATGTTATTGACAGCTTCACATTGGGAAAACACCTATTTAGGCACCACTGGGTCTAGAGCCACAGACTACTTACAATCCTTTTTGAGAAAGAGCTCCTTGGATGCTTATTGTGTTCTAGACTAGACTTGTACCTTTCACTATTCTGCCAGTGGCACATCTTTCTAAATGTTTATGCAGTACCAGATATATTTTAAAAGATTTCCCTGAATTAATTCCCTCACATGGAAGTAGTTGCCATTACTACCCTATTTTGGTGAATGAGAAAATTATGACTTAAAGACATTAATAATTTACCCAAGATGACACAACTGGTAGCCACAGAAACCAGGATTTTTCACCCAGGAAGTGGGAGTGCAGATGCCCCAGGTAATTTTACACTCTGTTGATTTCACTAATAGACCTACTGTCTCTCATTTTCTTCTAAAAGAAGCAAAATCAGGAGCAGTATTATCTGTATGATTCCTTTTGAGTTCACAATATTTCTCTACAATTATAACTACTACATCATATTATTTCTATACCCCTATGTTCAAAAAACTGGGATTTAGCTCAATTGGTAGAGCACCACTGTCTAGTCTCTGAGGTCCTGGGTTCGAGTCCCAGCACCACAAAAATGGGAGAAGGATGTGGCAATCCACTCTAGAGGCAATCCTGAAACCAGCAGCTATTGAAGACCCTATGAGGGTCACTGTGAGTTGGGCATGACTTGTTGTTCTTGTTGCTGTTAGGTGCCATCAAGTTGAGTCATGTCCGACTCATAGTGACCCTCATAGGGTTTTCAATGGCAGATTGTTTTAGGATTGCCTTGGAAGTGGGTTGTCACTTCCTTCTCCCATTTTGGGGGTGCTGGGACTCGAACTCGGGACCTCAGAGGCTGCAGAGCAGCCCTCTACCAACTGTGGTAATCCCAGCCCAACTACTACATCATATAATTTCTATACCCCTATGGTCAAAAGGGATTTAGCTCAGTTGGTAGAGCACTGCTCTGCAGTCTCTGAGGTCCTAAGTTCTTTTCCCAGCACCACAAAATGGGAAAAGGACCTGGCAACCCACTCCCAAGGCAATCCCGAAACAGTCAGCCATTGAAAACCCTATGAGGGTCGCTATGAGTCAGACTGGACTGGATGGCATCTAACAACAGCAACAACATGGTCAAAAAGCTGGGATTAGCTCAGTTGGTAAAGCACCACTCTACAGTCTCTGAGGTCCTGGGTTCGAGTCCCAGCACCACAAAAATGGGAGAAGGGCGTGGCAATCTACTCTAGAGGCAATCCTGAAATGAGCAGCTATTGAAGACCCTATGAGGGTTGCTGTGAGTCCGGCATGACTAGACATTACCTAACAACAACAGCAATATTGTCAAAAAGCCTGCAGCCTTCTAATACTGTTAGATCTCGGAAGCTATGCAAGTTCAGACCCATTTAATACTTTGATGGGAGACTGCTGGGGAACATTAGGTGCTGTAGGTTTAGGAGAAGAACCCGGCAACCCACTCCCACAAAATAATCAGGCATTGAAAAGCCTAAGAATAGCAGAGAAGCACTGATTAACAGTGCGTTGTACATAGAGTTGCTGTGAGTCAGACACGGATTCAATAGCACCTAAGCACAGCAATGGTCAGAAAACAGCCCCATCAGGTTTCCAATACATATTACTTACTTACAATTAATTAAAACTGTACTTCATGAAAGTGCATTCTCTAGATTCCTTTTTTTTTTTTTTTTTTTTTCAGTACTCGGGGTTGAACCCAGGGCCTTGCGCTTGCATGCTTTGCAAGTTCTGGACCACTGAGCTGCACCCCCAGCCCATTTTTTTTTAACTTTTTGAGACAGGGTTTTGCTAAATTAAGCGGATTGCCTCTCATCTCAAACTTGAGATCCTCATGCTTCTGCTTCCCTAGTCTCTGGGATTACAGGCTTGTATCCCCTTGCCTGGATTCTAGATTCCTTTTCAAATTCAAATTGAATCATGACCAAAAGCCAAGACTTGACTCTTAAAGTCAGAGACCAATGGTTCTTATGTCCTTGGAGACTGACCAGTGGAAGGAAACATTTCTATGAGGAAACTTCAGGGTAAGTGGCTTTTAGGAGTGTAAAGTCTAAGATGCCCTCAGAGACATGTATGTCCCTTACAAATATTTTTCTGAGAATTCTTGGATTAAACTCATGTAGGATGGTATATTCTTTTTCTTAGAAGGAAGGCTTTAACTATAAAGCAATGGATTAAGTTATTTGGGATTCTCATTGCTTGCATTACCTCATTCCCCTACAGTAAAAAAAAAAAAATGAGTACAGATGTAGAATATTCTGAATTTTTATTGATATTTCAATAAACAAAGATATTAAAAGAGAATTCCAGTACCCAAATATCATTTTCCTCTTTAGAAATTGTACAGTAAAATTCAGCTGAACATTATGAGGTTAAAAAATGAAAAACAAAATAATTAGGATTGCATTCGGTTAGGTGGCTTGTTTTGAATCTTCTTACCCTAGCCAATAAATCCAAAGTCTTCATGTGCAAAATAGGTCAAAGCAATGGACAAGAACCCCAGAATGTTGACTATGTAACGCACTTTAAAACATGACCTGTTTCTGCTGGTGTTGTAGTTATCAAAAAAAGAGTTAGTATCAAAAACAGCATAAGTATGTATGTGTCACTGAGGGAAGATGCCAATTTTCCACAATGGTCATTTTTATTTTTCAAATGTTGGGAGATAATGTTCAATGTATCTTATGAATTCTCAGGTATAAACCTAATATGATTATTATTTCACCATGGTTTGTAGGTCTTTGTTGCTGTTGTTAGGTGCCATTGAGTCGAGTCCGACTCATAGCGACCCTATGTACAGCAGATCAAAACACTTGCCGATTCTGTGCCAGGCAAACAATCTTATTTATGTTTAAGCCCATTGTTGCAGACACTGTGTCAATCCATCTGGTGGAGGGTTTTCCTCTTTTGCATTGACCTGCCACTCTCCCAAATGTGATGTCCTTCTCCAGGGATTGTTCTCTCCTGACTGCATGTCCAAAATATGTAAGACACAGTTTGGTGTTGCATTATGCTGTAACTTTTAATTTTTTTCAATGGTTAGAATGAGTAGAGTTATTACTGAGTTGCTATGGTGTAAGGATTCATTTCTCAACTATTATTTCCATCATTGCCTACCCAGCCATCCCACCAAAGGCTTTCAGAACATTGTGCTTTCCCTTAACACTACCATATCATGGACATTTAATGCCATCAATATGTATGTAGGCATATACCAATATAATCTGCATATGTGTATTGCCTATGATAAACATGTATGTTGTTGTTAGGTGCCACGAGAATCGGTATCTGAGTCATAGGGACCCTACGTACAACAGGAGAAACAACTCGTTGGTGCTTCTGTGCTTATTCATAGAATTTTCAATGGTGGATTGATTTTTGGGAGGGGGTTGCCGGGTCCTTTTCCCAAGCCTACAGCACCTGGTGTTCCCAGGTGGTCTCCCATGCAAGTACAAACCAGGCCCAAAATCTGACAGTGCTATGGCTGCAGGCTACACATGTATGTATGCATACGTGCATATATATATATGTATGTATACATATATATACATATATATATACATATATATATATATATATGCATTCATATATAACACCTAAAAGGGTTAAAATTTACTTTGTTTTTCCCAAAAACTTATCTGTCTATAGAAAAAATATACAAACCAAATGCAATCCTGAGCTGCATCTTAAAGATTAAAAATGTTTATTTATATAAGAGACTCTGAGGTTAGAGTGAGGAAACTTAACTTACTCTATAGACTGAAGGAAGAGCTTGAAAGTGATTTGGGGTTCAGATGGGTAGGTAAAGAGATATTACCTCTACATGGATATACACTATATCTTATGGTCACTTTTTCAAATATATTCAGATGTGAAAAACATAGGTAATTTGCAATGACTGATATTTTATACATTACATTTAAAGATATATGAGAAAATGAATACAATCTGAAACAGAAGCAACGTGTTTATCTGTATGTTAAAGAGACGATAAATGACCATATATGATAGACTTGTAAAAAGATAAATCTTCAAATATGAAAAGAATGACAAAAAATCCTAGCAGAAAGTCTAGCAGAAAACCATTTAAACTATGAATAAAACATATATGTTGTTGTTGTTATTAGGTGCTGTAGAGTCATCTCTGCCTCAAAGTAACATTACATATATATAAATTTTTGTTGTTAGATGCCATCAAGTCAGTGTCTGACTCATAGCGACTCTATGTACAATAGGGAAACATCATTGTTATTGCTTCTCTGCTGTTCGTAGGGTTTTCAATGGCTGAGAGTTTTTTGGGAGTGGACTGCTGGGTCCTTCTCATATATATATATATACATATATGTGTGTGTGTGTGTGTGTGTGTATACACACCCATATATATGTGTGTATATATATTTATATATGTATATTTCCATATTAATCTAGATGTGAAAACATGAATTGTAGGTTTACTAGGCCAGTTATTTATGCTACATATATTTACAGTTTTGATTAAAAAGGAAGATATATGAGATGAGGGGAGGGGAATGAATGAATGACCAAAGCCAGCCAGATGTATTTTCATTTCTATATTTTAGGTCTTATTTGAGTCCAGACAGACATAATGTTAAAGAAAAACTACTCAGTTGTTACTGAATTTATTTTCTTGGGACTGACAGATCGACCAGAGTTGCAGCCTTTCCTTTTTGCGGTATTCTTAGTCATCTACATCCTCACAGCAATTGGCAATGTGGGAATGATTTTGTTAATCAGAATTGACTCAAAGCTTCACACCTCAATGTATTTCTTCCTCAGCCATCTCTCCTTTGTAGATCTCTGTTATGCAACCACTGTTACTCCTCAGATGCTTGTTAATTTCCTATCCAAGAAAAAAACAATTTCCTTTGTTGGCTGTTTCATTCAATTCCACTTTTTCATTGCCCTGGGGATCACAGATTGCTATATGCTCACTGTGATGGCTTATGACCGCTACGTGGCCATCTGCAAGCCCTTGCTATATGGCAGCAAAATGTCCAGAGGAGTCTGCCTCTCTCTTGTGGCTGCTCCTTATATTTATGGCTTTGCAAATGGCCTAGTACAGACCATCCTGATGCTTCGTCTCTCCTTCTGTGGACCCAATGAGATCAATCACTTTTACTGTGCAGACCCACCTCTCATGGTCCTTGCCTGCTCTGATACTTATGTCAAGGAAACTGCCATGTTTGTTGTAGCTGGCTCCAACCTCTCCTGCTCTCTCACCATCATCCTGATCTCCTATGTTTTCATCTTCACAGCCATTCTGCGCATCCACTCTGCAGAGGGGAGGCACAAAGCCTTCTCTACCTGTGCGTCCCATCTGGTGGCTGTCATTGTGTTTTATGGAACACTGTTTTGCATGTACCTCAGGCCGCCTTCTGAGACATCTGTAGAACAGGGGAAAATTGTAGCTATTTTTTATATCTTTGTGAGTCCTATGTTAAATCCTTTGATCTATAGCCTAAGGAACAGAGATGTTAAAAGAGCAATAAGGAAAGTTATCAAAAAGGAATTCATTATTAAGTAAGGTAGGCATAGTCACTTATGTATGATATCTTTATATACTATCTGACAAATTTATGATCACTTTAACTTAAATCACTTTCTGTTACTCATTTTTGACTTTTGTAACATTATAGGACTTCCTAGTGTGGGTTATCAACTAAAGGATTACAATGCCATTTCAAAGAATTGTTTTTAAAAACATAGAAATTCAAGGACTAGACAGAAGCATTGTTATTGCTCTATAAAATCAATCTGGAACATATTATTCTATCCATATTACTCCCATTGGTATAATGGCTTGAAAGGTGGAATTAACAAGTGATATGGAAATCACAGTTCATTAGTGTTTGTTTGTTTTTGTTTCTGTTTCTGTTTTATTACTTGTGGCTTAACAGAGGACTTCACACATGCTTTGTAAGTGCTTTACCTCTGGGCTGCAAATCCTGCCCAGTTTTTATTTTTCATTCTGAGTCAGGGTATTGCTAAATTATACAGACTGCCTCTGTCCTTGAACTAGCAATTCTACTGCCTTTACCTCCCAAGTTGCTAGGATTACAGATGTATATCACCGTGCCCAGCCTAATTGGAAAAGTTTTGTGTATGTTTAATAATCTCCAAAGTATTTTACAGAAATCATTCAACCATAAGAGAGGAGGTGATTTTTACACCCTATGAAAGTATACAGTAAATAAAGAATTTGGGGTTTAGCTCATATTATTACTCAAAGATACATCTTTGAAATTATATTACTTATCCAACTGAATCCTACTCCATAAGGTTGATAAGAATGCCAAATTTCCCTTAGACCGAGTTTGTATTTGTTAATAACCATTAATATTACCTCTCTCTTTCATTACCATTGCCTGTTTTTTTTTGTTGTTGTTGTTGTTGTCATTGTTGTTAAATAAATTGCATGTGATGTTTAAGCAACATCAATGTATGGATATTTATATGTGTGTGTGTAAGTGTGTGTGTGAAATTCATTACAATGTAAAGGTTTCATTTTTATTGCTTATTCAAATTTCTCTTGTGACACATACATATCCTTTGCTTTATCATAAAATTGTGAAATTTATACTTTTCTTGTTCACCTTTAACATGTTGCTTAATGATGCAAAGATTGTATATATGTGTATCTACATCTTTATGTCCCATTTATCTTTTATTTTCATATCTTCAGAAATGCCTAATTTTATTATTTTTACCTATTGTGAAATCATTTATATTTGACTTTATTGTTTCATTGCTTGCTCTTAGACAATTATATTGCTTTCCACAAGAAATAAGGGTGGTATTTTCCTATATTATTACATCGGTTTTAGAGTTTCCCTGGTTAGATTTTGTAATTGTTTTCAACCTATGTTCAAAAACAGGAATTAAAATAAAGACTCACTTTTAAGCAAAAGCAACCATTATCAAATCTTCACATGCCACATTTGTTTCAGATATTTTAAGTATTCAGAATTTATCAACTTCAGTCATCTATGTTGAATTGTTTCTTCTCCATGTCTTGCAATAAATGCTAATAAGAATAAGATATTTCTTACCCCTATGTGGAGTTCCATCATTTGCCAGGTGCTTACGTATTTATGGAGTTGCATATTATTGTTTTGCCTGATTTAAAATTTGATATAAATTAAATCAGTCTATGTATCTTCCTGCAATTTCATTTTCCACTAACTTTGTTAGATTTTTCCATGATGATTCATACATCAACAATTTTCATTCATATAGTCTATATCTTCATATAAATTTGAATCCATTTACAATGTATGTGTCCATTGTACTCTGGATGGGTAATTCCTTGTTTACGCTTTCCTTATAATATGAAAGCTCAGTGACAAATTTGCTCGTATAATTCCAAGCATCTACCAGTGAAAAACATCCTCTCAAGTAGGTTGTGTAAATTATATGTCATTAGGTAGGAACATCTTTGAATTTCCTTAATATTTCAGTAATTCTTCCTACTGACATTCCCACTAACATTGTGTGAGCATTCACTTTATTTCACATTGTCACCAAATGGGACATCATTAAGTCTCCTTTAATACGCCCCTTTTTTCGGATGGAGAATGGGTTTTCAAATCTTCTTTGGGTTTAGTCCATTGTTACAAGTGAAACTAAATATTTTGATTGCATTGGCATTAATTCAAGCTCTTTTTTTAGTTGTCTGTCTATATTTTTGTGCATGTTTCAGTTGAGATGTTTTCTCTGTTCTTCATCAAATGTTTTTCATTTGTAGTAGTTTCTATGTATTCTGTATTAGGTACAAATCTTTTGACATTATATACAATGTGAATATCTTCCATCTACTTTATAGCCTTTGTTTAAATTTTGTGTATGATATATTTGATAGTTTGAAAGTTATTTAACATTTTATTTTTTTGTTTAATGATGTTAGGTATTAAACCCAAGGCCTGACACATGCTAGATAAGTGTTCTGCCCCAGAGCCAAATCCTGAGCCCAATAAAGTTCAAATTTATTAATCCTCTTCTTAAAGTATAATTTGTGTGTATTTTCTAAAGTATTATTTTCTTTTATGAAGATATTCTCTGTAATTTTTCCTAATGTTTTGGAGTACTGCTTTTGCCTATTAAGGAATTCATTCTTTCTAGTCCTGTAAATCTTTAAGAATAGAATGAAATTCCCTTTTTAATGAAAATCATTGGACCTGAGTATGGTAGTGCACATCTATAATACCAGCACTGTTGGGCAGACTGAAGCAGGAGGATAGTGAGTTATAGGCAAGCCAGGGATACATAGCAAGAACTTTTCAGAGGGAGAGGGAGGGAGAGAGAGAGAAAGAGGGGGGGGGGAGAGAATTGTTTTTCCATTTGTGATCACTCTTTTTGTCATTTATTTTGTAGGTTAAACTCAATCTTGTGTCAAGTTTTCATATAGCCATCAAACTGCTTATGAAATCTTTGTTATTCCAGGATCAATTTGTCAGTCTTATGACCAATAAAAACCTTCTAATAAAGCAGCATTATCAAATTCTATCTAGAAGGTTACATTATTATCTTGGATTATCTTTCAGAGAAAATGTCATTAAAATGTAAATAATGGCTTGCTTTCTTCTAAAGTCCCATCCATCACTCCTTCAAAATGCTCATAAAGCCTCTTCATTCATCCATAGTGGTGCTAAGAGAATTAGAAAGAAAAAAAGAAGAATTACAGTCTATATTTATTCCTGTCTCTACTTTCTTATTTTGGTAGCTAATTATAGTATTTCATGCATACGGTTTTCTTTTCTTTTTTTTTCCAGAACTTGAGAGTTGAACCCATACCCTCACATGTAGTTTACAATTTTTCTAACACTGCGATGCACCTCCAGACTATATATATATATGGTGACAGGGTCTTGCTAAGTTATGTAGGCTGCCTCTCAATCTAACTCTTGATTCCCCTACTGCACCCCCTTGAATCCCTGAGACTAAAGGCATGTCCCAACATGCTTGGCCTCCTGCTTATAAAGTTTTATATATTTTTAAAGGATCTTTATCATTCTTCAGGTTTTGATCACCTTTTATTTCCTCTTAAAACATGATCAGTTCCAATATCATAGGATCTGTATGCTTCACATGGTTCTTATTTGTACTTTGAAGAAAGATAAAGTAGCCATTGTTTAGTGAGTGGTAGAATCAGACTTCAAAGGCCTCAAAACAACAGATACACAAATACACATATTCATTTTTAAATAAAATGTGTTATTGAGTTTATTTAAGCAATATGTGATAAGGGAATATTTACTTCTATAGTAAAATGAGTTGTAATCGATGTCTACACTGGTATCATAGAAGTAATATTACTTACAGAAGAGGGAATAAACTATTTGAGTTTCCTGGTATTTGAGTTTTCTCTGAAAAAAGTTTTAATTAATTTGGAAAAAAATAAAATTCCTGGAATTTTTATATAATTTTATTTCAATTCTTTCTGACTTCAGCAAATTAGCTATTCGCAGAGATAGGCATGATCAACCTATAACACTGACTGAATACATACTCCTGTGATTCAGAGATTATTCTGAACTACAGTACCTTCTCTCTATTGTATTTCTAGTCATGTATATGCTTGCTGTGCTCAGAAATCTGGTCATATTCCTACTTCAGGAAGATGGACTCAGGTCTCCACACTCAGAGAACTATTTTCTTAGTAACATTTTCCTTGGTAAATGACTTCTGCTGCTCTTCAGTCATTACCCACAACCAGGCAAAATTTTGGGGTTGAGAACACCATCATTTCAATGAATGAATATGGCCCTAAGTTCTTTTTGCCCCTTTTGCTGGTATTGATGGCATCCTTTTGGCTCTAATGACACATGACTATGGTGGAAACATCTGCTAAGCTCCACTTTACATGGCATGGTTTCTCCCCATGGCAGTTTCCTGTGATTTTTGGCCACTTATCATGAAGTCATATGAAAGCTGCCATTCACACTGTCTTCATCTTCCAGCTTTCTTTCTGCCTCTCTGTGTCATCAATCAGTTTTCTTTGTCATTTCACCCCTCCTTTCAGACACATGGCAACGAGGCTGTCATTTGGCATTTGCCAGTTGTGATAAACTGAGTTGCCTTGTGATGATTCTCATTTCCTTTGTGTACATCCTCATTATCATCTCTGGCATCTTTTCTCCAGAAGGGAGACAGAAAGCCTATTTCACTGATACTTCCCATGGAGAGTGGTCATCATATTCTTGGGAAGCATATTGTTTAGTCATCTGTGCCCTAGTGCCAGCTATTAAATAGACCATGGCAGAGTGAGGTCTGTGTTGAATGTGATGGTTATCCCATGACCAATCTCATCATGAGGAGTAAGGAGGACAAATATTTCTTAGGTAAATTATTTTTTTAAAAAATGTTTTTACTTCTGAACTTAGAATCATCAAATCATGATATCATATGATTTTGGCAAGGCCAAAGAAATAGCCAAATTCATCTGTATTCACTCTGGCTCTATTTCATATTTTTGTGACTTTTTCTGATAGCAGAAATGAATTAATATCCCAAATATCCTGGGGAATATGTTCAGTCTATACAAAATCTATTTAGTTCCCTGAAATTAAATGCCCCTAAGTAAGCAAATATTTCATTTTATGACCATGTGCATAGGTAGAAAGCCCAGTGCAAAGGCAGCTGTGACAAAGAATGATAGGCCAAAGAAATGACATAATCTTCTTGAATTTTCTGTGACTTCATGATTAAATGGTCATTCCACTGCCAGGGAAGTAGAGATGAAACAGAGGCTGTAGGATGGCACCTAACAACAGCAACAAAGTAATGCTTAGAGTATGCCTCTTGTGCCTAGTGCACCAGAGAGAAACATTAGATATAAATCCTGATAGCAGTGCTGAAGTCAAGGACTTCTAATTTGGGTAAGTAATCTAGGCTATTGAGGGATTAAGCTATATAAGGGATAATTGGAATAAGAACATCAAGGGTCATGGAGCAGAACCTTAGATTCAGGAAAGAGATATTCTTTATAAGTCATGAAGATAAAGTGTTATTACTTTTTGACTTTGCATGGGTAAGCAATTTAATATCTAGGGCAAACGAAATAGTCTTCCTTATGGCTTTGGCAAATAGCCAAAAGTATCTCCTTTAGTGGTAGCTGCATTTTGATTGGAAGAAACCTCACTTCTGCACTCACGGGAGGCTGATTAAGTTATAGAAAGGGAAAATATTTACCATAAATTATTGGAAGTTTCTCTAAACAGAAACCTCAACTATGAGATAATTTAAATCATGGACTATTCTAAGTTGAAAGCTACTCCTACAGAGAAATCCAGAATTTAAATGCCCATGTACTGTGTAAGTATGTATTGACATAAGGACCTCAGGAATGTAAAACAGAATGGTATTTGGCTATAATATGTTTTTTAAAGTATAAGAAAGCAGCATGCAAATTATTGATATATCCATTGCCATAAATATGCAAAGAGTAAACAAGAAGCACTTGTCATGGTAGGAAAATATCCTGATATATTTAAATAATAAACCAGCATCAAGATCTTTTATGGAACATTGTTCTGTATGCATCTGAGGACCCCTTCTGAGTCATCTGTAAAACAAGGGAAAATTGTAGCTGTTTTTTTATAACTTTGTGAGTCCTATATTAAAATCTTTTATCTATAGCTTGATAAACAAAGATGTTAAAAGGGCAGTAAGGAAAGTTATCCAGAAGTGATTGCCTATTAGGTAAGGTAGACATGGCCACAGGTATGTAAGATATCATTATTAACTGACAAATTAATGAATGTTTCAAGTTAACAAATCACTTTCTTTCCTTGATTATTTTTGTTTCATCATTCATATATGGGACTTGCTAATGTGTATTATAAACTGGGGATTATAGTTTATCACAGTGAAAGTTGTTATGAAAAGTATAGGAATACAAAGACCAGACCAAAGGCAAATTTATTGTTCTGTAAAATCACTAAAGAAGACATGATTATATTCATGGTACTCAATCCAATACAATGTTATAAAGTACAGAATCACTGGAAACTATGGCAATAAGTCTTTGCCAATTATAGAAGGTGAAGTGTTCTTTTTCCTTTATACAAATTATATAGCAATGGTAATCTTTGAGCATATCACAGATTATTCCTCTAAATCACAGCTTTCAACTGTTATTACTGATCCAGTGGCATCCTCATGAATGAGATATTTGCTTAAAATGCCAAATTTCCCCTTAGAAGGGTTTTGTGTTTTTTTACAAGTGTCCATTTCCATCAATATAACACATATCTTCCACTTGTAATTATCATTGCATCTTCCTTTAAAATAAATGTTGTTATTGTTGTTAGGTGCTGTCCAGTCGTGTCTGATTCATAGCGACCCTCATAGGGTTTTCAATGGATTGTTTTGGGATTGCCTTGGGAGTGGGTTGCCACGTCCTTCTCCCATTTTTGTGGTGCAGGGATTTGAACTCAGGACCTCAGAGACTGCAGAGCAGTGCTCTACCAACTGAGCTAAATCCCAGCCATATAAATGTACAGATATTAGTGTATTTGTGTGTATATGTAAAATTGATTAAAGATGACAATTTCCTTTATTTATTGCTTCAAATTTTTCTTGTGACAAATCCATATTCTTTGCTTTGTGTATCTTTAAATTGTGGTATTTATATTTTTCTTATTCATTTTAGATTTATTCTTGAAGATACAAATGTTTTCTTATTATATGTGGGTAATGTGTACATATATAAATGTTTTCCATTTTCTTTTTTGTCATATCTTTTCAAGTACTATTTTTATTTTTACATATCATTAAATGATTTATATTACCTTTTTTGCTTCATCATTTGCTCTGAGGAGATTAAATTGATTTCCACATATGATTAAATTGATATTCACCTATATTATTAAATTAGTTTCATGGTTTCAATTCTTATTTGTTGTAATGAATTATTTTCAACCTATAGCTAAAAATATGAGAGAAGAACCTGGCAGCCCACTTCCAAAACAATCCTGAAGACAATCAGCCATTGCAAACCCTATGAGGGTCACTATGAGTTGGAACTAACAACATAGCTAAAAATAGGAAATAATGTGAAGACTCCTATTTTGAGCATGATTGATCATTATCAAATCTTTATATAATGACATATTTGCATCATATATTCCAGTTATTGAGACATCATAAGTTTCAGTTATCT
>VMDO01027642.1:0-24979 GCA_007922755.1 Pedetes capensis | reverse complement strand
TGTCCAAATATATAAAAGTTATAAATCAAAAGAACAGATTATTAAATAATTTATATCTTGTTTTTGACATATACAGTTATAATAAGGCAAAGATGTGTCACATTATGACATTTACATAACTAAAATTTGGCAGATTATCAAAGATGACTAAATTAAATTGTTAATGTGTCTGTCAGGATTTTCTGTGGATGGACTAAACATTTTTGGATACGTATTATACAAAATATACATAATTTATAAATTATATAACAAATTCATAAAGTCATTTCTTTTTGCTTCATGTTAGAAAGTCACTATTTATTAATAAAAGTAAGATTATCATAGAATTTTGGTCTATTGATAGTAAAGTCTGGGAGACAATGCTCCCTGAGTTTCTTGTAGCAATTTTGAGTAATTATTAGATTGGAAATCATCAAGGTACTTTATATTACATTTACACTTTTTAATAAGGATGCACATAATAAACTATTATTATTGCAGAAAATGTGAAACATTTTAATGAAATTGAAGAAATTGTTCTCACATAATGAGTTTCACCATCTCTTAGATTGGTATCAAGAGCTATATAATAGTGTGAAGGATTAGT
The DNA here is from genome assembly GCA_007922755.1 of Pedetes capensis. Lineage (NCBI taxonomy): Eukaryota > Metazoa > Chordata > Mammalia > Rodentia > Pedetidae > Pedetes > Pedetes capensis. The sequence goes on along the minus strand of VMDO01027642.1, from coordinate 24,393 downwards.
ATATCCAGAGATATATGAGCATAAATTTAAGAATAGCATGATGAATTAGACAGAGTTCTCCAGAGAATCAGAACCAACAGGAAATGATACTGAGCTAGAGTGAGATCTTGATATACAAGGAAGTTTATTATGGTAATTGGTTAATGTGGATATGGAAGCCAAGAAGTCTCATTGTATGTCTTCTGCTATTTAGAGAACAAGGAAGACCAGTAGTATAATCAGTTCAAGACCAAAGGCCGCCTGAGAACCATAGGAGCCACAACTTGGGGTGCAGGATAGCTGGTAAGAGTTCCTAGAACCAGGATCTCTGATATGTGAGAGAAGATGGATGTCTGAGCTCAGGAAATGAGAAAGAATTTGTCCTTCTTCTACTTTTTGGGGGGTAGAAGAAGCCAATCCACATTGAGGATCTTAGTCACTCAGACTACTGATTCAAATCCTAATGTCTTCTGGATAAAATTCTCACAGGTACCCCCAGAAAGAATGCTTTAAGAGATATCTGAGAATCCTGTGGCCTTGTCAAGTTGGCACCTAAAATTAACTGTCACTCATGAATTTTTTAATATTTTAAATGTTCCTCAGTTGCTATATGTGAATGTTACTACTCAAGCTAATTGCTAGGTGTCCTGAAACTGTGCAGTGGAATAAGAAGAGGCACAAGGGATGGACCCAAGATCCGAGCAGAGATGCATTATGCTGTGCAAGAATCTTTTGTATTCATCCTTTCAGAAATAAGAAGAATTTGACAAGGTAGATCAGTTTTCTGTTACCTTAGTGTCCTATTATTCAAATCCTCTTTCCACTGTGAAGCATCTCATCTATCTTTGATAATGGCCCTACACAACCCACAGACATTCATGCCATTTCAAAATAATTGATTCTTTTTTCAAGGGTAAAAACAAAGTTTCTTGGGGCCTGAGTAGTAGTAAGTATAAGGAACAGATATTTAGTTATAGGTTGCACTGTATTGATACTGAATATTGAATTCTAAGTGGCAATAATTCTTACATATGCTGTACCGTGTGTGTGTGCATGCACTATGATATGCAGGATTTTCTAAAGCACAGGATCCAAAACTCAGCTCCTTTTGACCAGGTTTCCAGTAGTGTTGCTGATTAGCAATCAGGAAGAACAGAATAAAGAGAGTGGACAGAAGTGATACGAAAGAAGTAATGAGTAGAATTTTCTCAGGAACAAAAGAAGATACAAGCAGCTCAGATTCAGGAAACAGGAGTGCAGTGATGGATAAATGAAACAGAGGTAAACATATCACAGTGAACTTCAAGATACCAAAGAAAAAAGAGTCTGTAAAAACCCAAAAATGAAAAAACAACTTCCTGTAAACAAAATATTTAACATTTGCATATCCTTGCTGAAGAAAAATAACTTCTGGGAGAAAAATACCAGAACCCAAAAGGAAGACAGGATTGGCAACATGGTGTAGAAAAGAAATGAATTGGTAAATACGAGGAAAATATGAACCACCATTAACTGTATAAAATAACAATAGTTATCTAGTTGTTGTTGCTAGTCACTGTCGAATCTGATGCGACTCGTAGAGACCCTATATACAACAGACAAAACACTACCCATGCCTGGCACTGTTGTCAGTGCTTCTCTGCTATTCATAGAGTGTTTGATGGCTGATTGTTTTGGGAGTGGGCTGCCAGGTCCTTCTCCCAAGCTGACAGCAGATGATGTTTCCATGTGGTCTCCCATCCAAAGACTAACCAGGCCTGACCCTGCTTAGCTTTGGAGATCAGAGGAGATTAGATGCTAGGGCGGTATGGCTGTAGTCAGTAATCTAGTAGACTATGTATAAAGGTGAAATTAATACATTGGGCAAAAATATAGTGTAAAATGAAAGGTATGTCATTGCAACGAAAGTATTCTAAAGTTGTTGGACATTTTGGGAGAAGAGTGGAGATTATGATTAATTTTAGACCTGTACTTGTTTATGTGCTACAAACTTGAGACAATAAGCTAGCAATAGAAATATAATGTAGAAATATCAAATTTAGTAAGTAAAAGAAAGGATAAAATTATAAGTTATAAGATATAACAACCCCTGTGGAAACATCATAGTAACTACAAACACAAAATAATATTGTATATATTTATATGTATTATATAGATCAATGATACGACAAAGCTTATCAGCTAAAAACTTGTCAAATTTAATAAAAAGAAAGAATTCCAGTTACAAAGCACATCTAAAACAAAGTGCACCAAGAAGTTAAAAGTAGAACATAAGTTACATTTAGTAAATCATCAAAAGAAAGCTAGTGAAGCTACCACACTATTAGGAAAAATATCACAACATAAATATACACATAAATATACACATAAAATCATCATGTTAAAATCATAGAAGGAACAAGTTAAAAATGATAGCATTATAAGAATAAAAATATAAATACATCACTATTAGAACATGTAACTAATTGATCAAAAGAGAAATATATTATCCATATATTGATATTAAGTTGTCACTATTCAAACATTCTTAACAAAATTGAAATTGGCAACTAATTTCCTAAGAATCAATATAATATGTAAAAAATGAAATCCAGTAATTATATAGTACATATTCCTTTCAAGTGCTTATGATAATCAACAAAAATTTATCACAACTAATAAAAAAGTTTAGTAAGAACTTAGCTGGATATAAAACAAACATAGAATTACCTGCTAATTATATCCCATAAAGTAAACATGAAGTCTAAAACTATAACAGAAAAACCACTCATTTCCCAATATCAATTTAAAAAGAGAGGTTTAAGATATATGTAAATAAATTTAACAGGACATATAAGACTACTGATTAATTAGTAAATTTAATTGAAGAATACAATAATAAATGAGAGTAATAAATGATAGAGTTAATGTTACAACTTTCTGTTTTTCAAGGTTTGTTGTTAGGTGCCGTCCAGTTGGGTCCAATTCATTGCAACCCTATGTACAACAGAAAGAAACACTCCCCTATTCTGTGCCAGGCACACTATCTTTTTTATGTTTAAGCCCATTGTGGAAGCCACTGTGTCAATCCATCTAGTAGAGCGGCTTCCTCTTTTTTCATTGACCTGCCACTCTCCAGGGATTGGTCCCTCCTGACTATGTCCAAAATATGTAGGACTCAGTCTAGCCATCTTTGCTTCCAAGGAGAATTTGGTTGCATTTCTTCCAGGACAGATTTGTTGGTTCTCTGGCAGTCCATGATATATTCAATATTCACCTCCAGCATCATAATTCAAAGGCATCAATTCTTCTTCTGTGTCCCCTTTTCAATGTCCAGCTTTCACAACCATATGATGCGACTGAAAATACCATGGCGTGAGTCAGGCACACCTTTGACTTTAATGTGACAGCTTTACTTTTCAGCACTTTAAAGAGGTCTTTTGCAATAACTTTTCCTTTTAATTCTTGACTGCTGCTTCCATGGATGTTGATTGTAGAACCAAATAAAGCAAAATCTTGGACAACCTTAATCTTTTCTCTGTTTATCATGAAGTTGCTTATTGAGCCAGTTATAAGGATTTTTGTTTTGTTGATGTTGAGGCACAATACATACTAAAGGGTGTGTTGTTTGATCTTCATCTATAGATGTTTCAAATCCTCTTCACTTTCAGCAAGCAGAATTGTGTCATCTGCATAACATAGGTTATTAATGAGTCTTCCTCCAATCATGATGCCACATTCTTTTGTATAAAGCCCAGCCTCTTGGATTATTTGCTCAGTTTAGAGATTGAAGAGATAGGGTGAAATGATGCATCCCTGAAGCATGACTCTCTTGACTTTAATCCAGTTAGTGTTTCCTTGTTCTGTTTGAATAACTGCCTCCTGGTCCATGTACAGATTCCTCATGAGTACAATTAAGTGTTCTAGTATTTTGATATGGGAGAAGGGCCTGCCAATCCACTCCCAATGCAATCCCAAAACAGTCAGCCATTGAAAACCCTATGAGGATCACTATGAGTCGGATACCGACTCGACGGCACCTAACAACAACAACAACAACAACAACAACAACAAGTATTTTGATAATCTGAATCTACCATTTGTTTAGGAGGAAAAATGCTTTAAAATACCCAGATCCTTTTTAAGTAAATAGGGGGGAAATTTCCCTATGTGATACCAAAAAATGATGCAAGGCAAACACAGTTAAAATGACATGGTTTGGGCACAGGAATTGGAAAACAAATCAATAGGAAAGATGAGTCCAGAAATAATGTTTAAATGTCTGTTTATGTATAATGAGATTTAAATGTTTAATTGATAACATTGAAATATTTTACTTTTTGACAGAAAATATCAAAATTATAAAAATTCAGATGTTCTAAAGTTATCAATAGGTCAGAAAATACCTCATATTTTGCTTATTTTAACAAGGAAAGATGATTTTAATAGGAAAATAACCATATGAAGATGCCAGACAACCTCTAATAAAAGAGTCATAAGGGGATATACTTCACAAAATGGCATTAATTTATCCCAAGATAGTCTGCAATAAACTAAACAGTCATCCTATATGTGATCATTGCTAAATATAATTGGTATCTACCATGTGCAAAGGAGAAGGACCCAACAACCCACTCCCAAAAAACAATCTCCCATTGAAAACCTTATGAACAGCAGAGAAGCACTGACAATAGTGTTTCCTCTGTTGTACAGGGTCGCTATGAGTCAGATACCAACTTAACAGCACCTAACAGCAACACTATGTGCAAGGCTCACTTCTAAATCATTTACTGAAGAGTGTTCTCACTTAGACATTCAATCGATTGCATAGGGCATGTGCTATTGCTCTCTTCATCTTACAAAGGAGGAACTGAGACAAAAGTTTGGATGAATATGGAAAAGGTGGATTTGGTACATAGCAATGGGAGTACTGGTTTAGTTTTTAGCTATCTATAACTTTACACCAGGATAAATTTGAATGCATCAAATCTTTAAATGCAAGAGATGAGACCATGATAAAACTTTGAGAACATAATCACAGGCTGATGAAAACTTTCTACTGGACACATGCTTCTCTAAATTCCTTGTTGATTCACAGTGAAGAACATTTGGACTATAGCTACAGTGGGATGTAAAGTCAAGAGAAGAACACATTAGTTTATTTTGTGATATGTGTGTGTGTGTGTTTTGATGGAATAGATTTTTTCTTAAGAGGGAAAAAACAACAGAGAAAATGAAGATGTTAGAAAATTCAGAAGACAAAAATATATGAGAAGAAAATCTCTGGTAGTAGGATTGGGGCTAGGGTTGGATTAGTTGTGAACTAGAAGACAGACATCTCCCATTTTAAAACTGACAATGTTTGGGGTTGGAAATCATACTTGTTTCCTGGCTCCTGTGTATAAGGTTGCCTGCAGCCGTAACACTATGGCTGTCCAATCCCCTCATATCTTCGAAGCTAAGCAGGGTCAGACCTGGTTAGTACTTGGATGAGAGACCACCTGGGAACACCAGGTGCTGTAGGCTTGGGAGAAGGACCTGGCAGCCCACTCCCAAGAAACAATCAGCCATTGAAAACCCTGTGAATAGTGGAGAAACACTAATAATATTTTTTCCTCTGTTGTACATAGGGTCACTATGAGTCAGACACCCACTCGACTCGATTGCACCTAATAACAACAACATGTTTAGGGTTGGCAGGTTTTTTTCACTAGAAGTCCTCATCTATTCGAGAGGGGAGACGACATTGAGGAAGTGATAGAGGTCGTATGGGGGTAGGGGGGGAGAGGGAGGTAGCACAAGCACTTGAGGGCTTGAGGGAGCAGGAAGGGATGAAAAGGAATCTGTGGTGTGGTGAATGTATGGTTCAAGGACTCCCTGTGGGACCCAGCCAGGGTAGGAGCAAGGCTTATTTGAGGGCTGAGAAATTAGAAAGAAAAAAAGAGTCTGAAAATGTAATGACAGTGGTAATGGAGAAAAGAAGAAAGGTTTAAGAAATGCTAAAGATTGAAAGTGGGTGGAAATTGGAATTTAGTGAATCTATGGGTTGAGGGGAGAAGGGCCTGGCAATCCACTCCCAAGGCAATCCCAAAAAACAGTCAGCCATTGAAAACCCTATGAGGGTCGCTATGAGTCAGATACCAACTCGATGGCACCTAACAACAACAACAACAACAATGGGTTGAGGAGAAGAGAAACTTCTGGCATGGCTCCTGAGTTACTGTCTTAGATGATCAAGTACACTTACAAATTAGGGAATATGGAAAGAGGAACAGAATTAGAAGAAAGGGGACAAATTCTCTTATAAATAAATCAATAAATCTAATTATTACCGCATATTCTTTTTTTTTTTTTTTTTACTTTTTTGAGATAGAGTCTTCCTAAATTACACAGACTGCCTCTGGTCTCGAACTTGCGATCCTCCTGCCTCCACCTCCCAAGTCACTGGGATTACAGGAGTGTGCTACCATGCCCAGCCACAGCATATTCTTATAATTGCTATATTTTATTATTAGTTATTAATCTCTTGCTGTAATTAACTCACGAAGTAAACTTTATTATAGGTATATATGTATTAGAAAAACATAGAGGCTTCCTGATGTCTTGAATTGATTCAAAATGTTTACCTTTCATGGTTCTTTTGATTTGAGGAAGAGCCAGAAGTCATAAGCTGCTAGATCCAGTGAATTAGGTGGATGAGGATACACTGTAATGTTTTTATTTGATGGATATTGCTCTGCTAGAAGTGATGTATTACAGGGAGCATTGTTATGATGGAGGATGAAGCTAAAGACATTCACAAAAGACGATTTCCAGAACCGCTTCAGAAAGTGGCAAGAAAGATAGGATAAGTATGCTCCATATCAGGGGGACTATTTTGACAGGGATTAATAGCAATGTGTCCTTTACTGTGAATTTTTAAAAATTCGAACATTCACTGTATCTTTTGATCACACTCTGTGCACAGTAGTATCCTGTGTTTCAGGATCTAGTGGTAGTCTTGGAAGGTATCCCCAACAGATAAAGGGGGACGTTAGTATAGATCCAGCAATGTCTTAGCTCAGGTGCCCCAAAAGAAGATTCCAAGATAAAACTTCAAGAGCAAATGATTTTCTAAAAAACTTCTTCTAAGAGTAGCAGAAGCTGAATAGAATCCAGCAAGAAGTCAAGGAAGGATAGAATTTCAGGTAAGTCCCAGCCTTCCTCAGCGCCAAAAGGAATTCTGTTAATTGCACCACAAAGTTTATCTTGCTCAAAGAAAGTCCACTGGGCTTTTATACTGTTTCACTGGTCATTGTTATGGTCTGCCCAAGGTTCCCACTGCCAAGCACTTTAGGCTCTTGGCTTATGTAAGCAGTGAGGTCCAAAGTAGCCCAAAGATTGGCAGATAAGATGTCTGCCACAGGAAGGAGGGCAGAACTGGGCTGTGGACACATGGAACCAGGAAAGGGACTCCTGGAGGAGCTAGACAGAACAGGAACGATCTGGAGAAGACTAGATTCAGAATGCATGGACCTATTAGTAAAAATTAGAACAAGGAGGAGGTGAGTTCCTAAAGACAGAAGGTGTAGAAGAAATGATCCTTGGGAAACTGTGGCATCTAACGGAAGAAGGGCTTCTGAAGAAGCCTGAGAACTACAAAACAGCAACAGGAAAAGCCAGAAGAGTAGCAGCCCTTGGAAACCTCATGGAATGTAACCCACAGAGGCTTCTGCTCATTCCTTTTATGATTATTCTCATATACACACTGCTGTACTAAAGGACTCAACAGTGAGGGTGCAGCAGAGAGTAGGAAGGGTTCAGATGCCTCTCTTGGAGAGCCCAGTCCTCAGCCCGAGGAAGGCTGTTCTGTTTCCTGCCACCTTTCCACAGAGCCCTCACAAAAACCAAAGGACCCCTATAGCCGTGATTGGCTCATCTGATTTCAATGTGGGCAGCCTTCAGAAAGCTCAGTTTTCCTGATCCAGGGCAGAGTGCTTTTCATGAGGCAATAGAGAAGACGCCCAAAATGCTAAAGCACAAATTTTCTGAAGGGGCAAAGGAAAATAGCCCTAGGGACTGGAAAGAGCCCTGGGTAATATTAAATAAAATACTGGCTGAATCAGACTGTGTTCCTATTTCCTGGTCTAAATCCCAAACAGGAAATAAAGCTATAGGAAATAGGGTGGGTGACTCAGAAACCAATCTCACTACCTACTTGTGTGTGTGTGTACAACTTATTTCCACCTTCAATCTCTCCTTTTTGGAAAAGTCAGGTGAAATTGTGATACTTGAGCCTACAAGAGTCCTCTTACCACCTTCAGGAGAAGATGACAGACCTATATCCTGCCATTTGTAGAGCTCCTCAACCCATCTTTGAACTGACTACTTCCAGATATCTCATGGTAGGAGAAGACTAATTGCATTTAAATTAGTATTAGTTAGGAATTATGCTGTTTGTGGGCAAAAATATTCTAATGGATCCACTTCTTAAACCCCAGCCCTTATCACTGCTTCTTGATCTCACCAGATGACATTACTACCCCCTTTAGAAACAAACCTAAGATTCCCCTCATGACACAGATGGATCATGACCCTTCCATTCTTCCTTTCTCTTGGAGAAAGTGCTGTTTCTTTGCAAAATTAATGCATTTATCTGTTTTAAGAGTTCGTCAGCTTGTGAATGGTCTAGGGCATTGCTTCACCAATCCTTTATTTCACCTGATGCTTCAATCTTTTTATTTATCTAGGAGGGATTCCCGTCCTAGGATTACAGGAATTGCTGGACACAGGACACCCATCACTGTACATATAAAATCAACAGTGGTTTATTAACAACATATAAGCACAGCCAGAACAAGAGGACACCACATACCACACATGTCCATGCAGAATAGCACTCAGGAGTTTAGTGAACAAGTAGGGGCTGTGAGTATCAGGCTTTGTAGTACCAAAGGGTCGGTGGCCCCTGGTTCTTCTATGAATAAAGTAACTGGCCTGATTGAATAATTCTATGGACTGACTTAAGGACAAGCAGGAAAAGTGCCTGGTCCCTATGATAAGTAGGATGTTGGGTGCTATAGTTTGGATCTAGAATGTTCTAAAAGTTCCTTTTGTTGAAGGTTTGGTCCCCAGAAGATGGCACTATTGGGGAGTGGTGGAACCTTTAGGAGGTGGAACCTAGTGCAAAGAAGTTAGGTCATTAAGTGTGTGCCTTTGAAGGGGATACCGGAACCCTGCATCCTTCCTCTCCCTTTCTCTGCCTGTCTTTGGTTCCTGACTACCAGGAAGCAGATCACCTTTTTCTGTTCCGTAATTATGTTTTTAACTTGTTTTCTGTTGTGCGTTTGTCCTTCTCCTAATTTCATAGATGTACTACACTCTGAGATTTCTTTGAAAGTTTGATTAGAGGTTTTCTTAAAAATTTCAGTAGCTATGTTCCATAAAATACATTTAGTTACTGATTGTTTCCATTTACTACTCTATTAAAAGATTATATTGCTCTACTTTACAGATTTGGATGGGTGCTTTTAGATGTCTTTTGGGTCCCTAGTAATGTTATGAAAACTCTATAGCAAGTGAGAAAATTAAATGGATTAGAATTTAACTTTGACAGGTCCTGTATCGAAGACTTTTGGTGGAAATAGAGGGCAATACTCTATGTAAGCAGGTTTTGTCCTGTGTAAAAACGTTTCTTTTACATAGCTGTCATGGCAGCCTGACTATGACTTCGCCAGTGACCTCCTCTCTAATTTACCTCATTAAGTAGCCATTGGGAATATTATCTGTATTTTACTTAGCAATTGAAAGGGGTAACTTCTGAAGAAGAATCTTAGCTGAGAAGTGGCTCTGTGGCAGAACTCTTGCCCAATATGTGCAAGATCCTGAGTTTGATCCCCAGCACTGCCAAATCCCAAGAAACCAGTAAAATAGAAAATAGGCTTTTCCCAGTTGCCTCTAATGACTTTTTCACTTTTGGTGTTCTCTGGTATTTTCTACACTAGAAAATGTTACCATGATTCTGCTAGGAAGTTTTATCTTAATTCTTTCTGTTATGTGATGAATCGTAGGTTACTCAGTAATCCCACCAATCCTAACTCAATTTCTAGGTGTTTTTCCAATATTCTTCGGCAAAGCTGTTGAAAGTGTTAGTGTGTTGATGGAATTATTGCCTTGTTTATAGTGTCAATACACATTTCCCCATTATTGTATTCCTCAAGATATTTTATTTTTTTAAAAGAAATTCTGATAGAGATGGCTAAGGGATGGTTCTCTTCTTTGTGTATTAAATATTTTAAATGGATAGGTAAGACTCTTTCCCCTCATTTCTTATCAAGAACTCATTATGCATTTCTTTAAACCAAATTCTTGGTTATGTTAATCAGTTCCTATGAGTATCTAATGACAAAGTTATTACTTCTTACTCTCTGCATCAGTCAGAATAGACTTGCTTATGCTGTGGTAATAAACAATGCCAAAACCCATGGCTTTGTTGTTGTCCGGTGCCGTTGAGTCAGGTCCAACTCATAGCGACTCTATGTACAGGGGAACAAACATTCAGTGCTTCTGTGCTATTCATAGGGTTTTCAATGGCTGATTGCTTCCAGTGGGCTGCTAGGTCCTTCTCCCATATCAATGGCTTTAACCAACTACAACATACTTTTCATGCATGATACATACGCTTGTATACATGATACATACTGCCCAGGGCAATATTCCCAAGATGAGGAAGATTATCTAAACTTTTAGTTACCATGACAGAGGAATGACAAGGGGACATCTCTACTGGCTGTCAAAGCTTTCAGTGGAAAATAACACGTAATACTTCCAATCACATTTCATTAGCCTAAACAAGCCAAGGAAATACAGTTTTTAAAGTACTACAGAGGAGAGAGCAAGCTAGAATATTTATGGACAATTATAATGAGTACCACATTTCCTATCCTGTTTAACCTTTAGCAGTAATGCCAACCCAAACTTCTCAAAATTTCCTGTTTTCCACAACATGAAATACCAATGGCTTCTCTTTCTAGCTTGCTGATTGTTTATCATATTCTTCTCCAAGTTCTATTCTATTTGCCATGACCTAAGTGTAGTTGATTTTTAAATTTCTATCCTTGCTCATTTTCCATTTTATCTTTTCTGTGTCCTTATGTGACCCTACTGTTATAGTAAAAAATCCACATATCTGTCCAGTTTTTAAAAATGTTTATTTACTATGCATTTTTAGTCTTCCTTGTTCCATGGGACATAAAGATGAATAAAAAAAGAATCCCTCCCTTCAGAGAAATCCCAGATTTGTTGGAAAGGCAAAGGTCAAACAGTTTGAGTAAAATGAGCTGCATGTTTTATCAGATGTGTGTGTATATGTAATATAAAAACTTCTAATTCCTTTTCTTTTTTTTCTGGTACTGGGGGTTGACCCCAGGGCTTTGCACTTGCATGCCTTGCAAGTGCTGGACCACTGAGCTGCACCCCTAGCCCATTTTTTCACTTTTTGAGACAGGGTCTTGCTAAATTACACAGACTGCCTCTAGTCTCAAACTTGAGATCCTCCTGCCTCCATCTCCCAAATCGCTGGGATTACAGGCATGCGCCACAGCGCCCAGCTGAAATTTGTAATTCCAATGAGACAGTAACTAAGGAATCTGGCAACATTAGAAGGTGTTCTCATAAAATTATATTTAAAATGTTGTAATAATGATAGCTCTCAAAACTTGAGTGAAATCTTTTACTTAGCCACTTTCAGGTAAAACTTGTGATCTGAATGTTCATCTGTAAGAAATATGGGAGGAAACCACCTTGAAGAGGAAGCACCAAAGGGGCCGGGCATTGTTTTGTTTTAAAGCTGCAATGCTCAATTTCCTAGCTGAGAAAACATTTCTCATCAGCATATTTGAAACTACAGAGGCAAAGGTTTATTTTTGTCTTTATTTTCTCCAAATTGATTCAATAACATAAGCCATTTTTCTGAGTTCTTAGAGGTCAAACGCTCTATCAGCTCATTTCTGTGTTAAGTAGGACATGGCATTCAGTAGTGCCTCAAAAATATTTATGAAATGAAATGAAATTGATTTACCCACTATCTTAAAAGAATTGATTTTTCATCCTAGCTATTACCTGGAGGTACAAACAAAACAACAACAAAAACAACAAACGAACAAAAAAACCACAGAACCATATGATTTCCAGAGGCTGGAGAGAATAGGAAGGAGGATGCGAAGAGAAGAAGCTTATCACTGGTGGTTCAGTTACAGTTAGACAAGAGTAAGATGTTCTGGTGCCCGGATGCACAGCAGGATGACTATAGACAATGATGTATTGTATATTTCAAAAAGCTAGGAGGATTCAGAATGTTTTCACTATAAAGAAATGATAAATATTTGAAGACATAGGTAGGTGTAACCTGATTTAAGCACTACACAATGTATACATGTATCAAAACATTACATCATGCCACACATATGTATGGCTCTCATGTTTTTATGTATCAGTTAAAAATACATTTAAAGAAAAAACGGTATGGAATATATAGGAGGTTAATAGAAACAATACATAAAAGTTTACTTTAAGAGAAATCTAGATTCCAGATTTGGATCTGCCACTGGCTGTGTCTGAGCCAGTTACTTTGCCTTGCAGAGCTTGGTTTTCTAATATTAGAATATGGAGAATCAACTGTTTCTAACCGTAGTTGGATGGCAATAAGGAAGAGTTGGGTGTAGTAACACTTTGATTTTTGTAGCTTCAGATTTGTATGTATTTGAGTTGTTCAGAGTCTAACTTCCTTAAAACTCTGAACTCCTAAAACCATATCCTGTAATGTCTTTTGAGACAGGGGAATGATGGATAATTGTTACAGTCAGTTTATAGAGGTCAATTGTTACCATTCCTAGAAAGTCGGACACTTGAGGTAAGTTTCCAAATAAATAAGGTAAAAACAAGTGTTTTTCTGAAAAGTCCAGTAAGTCTTCGGCATTTCTGAAGTTCAGTATAATGTTGGCAAGGAAAAGAGACAAGTAAAAGAAAAAGAAACATGCCTTTCACATCAGGACATGCAGCCTCTGAATTGTGTATTTTCATAAAATGAAGACCAGTTCATCGTAAACATTAACCTCCTTTTTTTGGTAAACCTTGTACAGGACAGATCTACATTAAGATCATTTGAACTATTAAGGAAGACATATTTATATTCATAGTCCTTTTGAAATTTAAAGAAATATCTGTATTTGGTAAAAACAGTTGACCCTTGAGGGAGAATCTATTCAGTTTAAACCTGCAAAGGATCAGTCATCGTCAAATATAATGTGTGAGTGGATGCCCATATCCTAACTGTGAGGTGTCAGGCACTTTGAAGTTCAGTACTTTGAAAACAAGTAAAACACCAAACTCAAGACTTTTCATCAGGAGGTGAGACCCTAAGTGACTCTGGAGGAAAAAGTCATTTTAATCATGAATCACACATCAGCCTTTGTAAATACTTTCACTGGAAACATTCACTATGGCAATATTCTCGGCTGATGACAAAGTCACAGATCTGTCTATTGATCAAACGCTCTGTCATGATGTTTCTCTACTAACTCATCTTGGCACAATTATTTAACACATTAAATGCTAGAATAGTATTTTCCTGTGTGCAGCAAGGGCTTAGCTTTTAAAATATAAGTGCAATTTTTTAAAAAAATGTTTTTCGCACATTTTTGGCAGAGTACAGATGAAAGATGCCTGCAGCCATAGACTTGTGGCATCCGATCCTGTCAGATCTCGGAAGCTAAGCAGGGTCAGGCCTGGTTAGTACTTGGATGGGAGACCGCCTGGGAACCCCAGGTGCTGTAAGCTTGGGAGAAGGACCTGGCAACCCACTCCCCAAAATCAATCTGCCATTGAAAACCCGATGAACAGCAGAGAAGCACTGACAATAGCGTTTCCCCTGTTGTACAGAGGGTCGCTATGAGTTGGATACCAACTCAACCGCACCTAACAACAACACAACAACAGATAGAAAGATAAGTGATTGATCTTACAGATTTGAGTAGGTTTGCTTGAGGAAGAAAAGTCAAATGTAGTCAAGGAATATTTAAGCTGGGTGGTATTCAGATGGACTTTCCAAAGTGATATCTTCAGTTTGACACTTGATAACTAGAATTAGATAGTTTTAAAAATTCTATGTTAGCTCCATGGTGCCTCTTAGGAGTGTGATTTCTTTCCCTGTAGAAATTATGAGCCTTTCAATTTGATGAATTTCAGTTTGGGACTCTAGCTTCTGAGCTTATTGTTTCTAAGGAAATGGCCAGGAAAGATCATACGTCGCTTTTCGGAGTGAAAATAATGAATGGGCATTTGGAATGAATAAGAATTGGTGTTGCCCTGTGTCCCACCAAGGCCACGTGTTTGCCTTGTGCCTCATTTCCCACAACTGGAAGCTCGCAGCTGAATAATCACATCCAAACATGCTGAGCTAACTGAAGAAAGGTGCTATATAAACACAAGGTACTGCTATTATGGTCATTTTCCCAGACCTCGGGCTTCCCCACCCACTTCCTCTAAACTCACAATGACATGGCAAGCACAGCCTCCCCCACGGGCACGCAGATTTCAGAGAAATGCCTTTGGTGCCCCCAAGTGGTTCCTTCTGGTAATCACTTAAGCCGTGGCGTTAGCCTCATAGCAGAAATTCTTCTGAACGTGCTAGTTTAGAGAGTAAAAGATGCGCAACGGAAGCAGCTAAATCCTGTTAAATTAACAGTTTTTATTTTTAAGTTAATATTTTTAAACGGAATTATTTCCCGGTGGAAAAATGCCAGGCAGGGTTCGCTATTCTTTAAATGTAACATTACAGTCTGAGTGATAAATCGTAATAGATATTTTGCTTGATAACCTAATCACTCAACAATTGACTGTTAGGAAAAATCTTTCTATCCTTAAACTGGAGGCTGCACTATAGATCCCTGAGGTTGTGTGGAGATGCTGAGCTGAAAACCAGCACATTCTAAGCCTTCTGTGTTGTTGTTGTTGTTGTTGTTGTTGTTAGGTGCCATCGAGTCGGTGTCCACCTCATAGAGACCCTCACAGGGTTTTCAATGGCTGTTTCGGGATTGCCTTGGGAGTGGATTGCCAGGCCCTTCTCCCATTTTTGCAGTGCTGGGAATTGAACTCAGGGCCTCAGAGATTGCAGCGCAGTGCTCTACCAACTGAGCTGAATCCCAGCCCTCTGACTGTGTATCTTGTCTCAAACCCATGACTATCTGGCTGGATGAGGTCAGATCAGTTATACTTGTCCCAGCATTTCCTAATGCCTAAAAGGAAAGCATTGGACCAATTCATGGCTTTTAAAAAAGTTATCAATTGTTTTAATCAGTTGAGCATCTTTTTGTAGGAAAAATATTCCACAAAGCTCCCAAATTTAAGATAAATTAGAGGGGAGCCATCCTGGCTTAGTCTATGTTGAGGAGGCTTCCTGTAGCTCACTTAGTCTGCTTTTCATCCTCCCTAAAGCCCCTTATAACCTGCAGCCATAGTTCTGTGGCATCCGATCCCGTCAGATCTCAGAAGCTAAGCAAGGTTAGGCTTGGTTAGTACTTGGATGGGAGACCGCCTGGGAACACCAGGAGCTGTAGGCTTGGGAGACGGACCTGGCAACCCACTCCCAAAAATCAATCCACCATTGAAAACCCTATGAACAGCAGAGAAGCACTGACAATAGCGTTTCGCCAGTTGTATGTGGGGTCACTATGAGTCAGATACCGACTCCACAGCATCTAACAACAATAATAACAAAGCCCCTGATGCCTACAGCCATAGCACCGTGGCTTCTGATCCCCTCAGATCCCAGAAGTTAAGCAAGGCTGGGCCTGGTTTTTCCTTGGATGGGAGACGGTCTGGGAACAGGTGCTGTAGGCTTGGGAGAAGGACCGGCAACCCAATCCCCAGAAAACAATCTGCCACTGAAAACCCTACAAGCATCAGAGAAGCACTGGCAATAGTGTTTCGCCTGTTATACATAGGGTGGCTGTGAGTCAGATGCAGACTTGGCGGCACCTAACAACAACAGAGAAGAGTTCAATGGAACATAGTTTAAAAATAATTGTATTCCTTATCTTTATTGTTTATTTAAGCCCCAAAGAGAAATGCTTTAGAATTTATTTTTATTGATTTGCTTATAGACACTTAAAATTTAACTTTTCCATTATTTGCTAGTACTTTTTTTTTTTTCACTTCAGTGATCAATGTGTGCACAGAAACAGTGAATTAGAAAAGATGAGCTCTCAAGGTCCCTGTTTAACCTTATGCTTTGGAGACTTCATGACTTTATCAATAATTTTATTTAATCACAAGTGAAGATTAAAAGACTGCCAGATACTGGTGGTATTGGTGCATAGTGCATACTGTATTTAGCAATGGATTCAAGTTTTAACCTTTGCTCTGAGCAGACTATGCTTTTATTTTGAGATGGCAGATTTTATTTATTTATTTATGCAGTACTTGGGGGTTGCACATAGGGCCTCCCTAGTACTTTGTAAGTGCTCTACCACTCGACTACCCCCCCAGCTCAGTTTTTATTTTTCATTTTGAGTCAAGTTCTGACTAATTTATGCAGGCTGCCTCTGGCCTTCAACTCACAATCCTCCTGCCTCTGTCTCCTGAGTTGCTGGGATTACACGTGTACTACCATGTCCAGCGAACATAATTCATTTTAAACATATAGATAAATGATGTTAAGAATTGGTATAATGTATTCAAGCAGGAAAACACACATATTCTATGAAAAGTTTCTCATTGTCAGAAAAGCATGCCTAAGGCATTGGACAAGCTAAGTCAATGCTGCCTTACACAGACAGTACAGGTCATCAGCTCCCAACTACTCAAGAAGTGGAGTCTCCATAACACTAGAAATCTAGCCTCTCAAGTATAACAGGTGGAATATAGCTAACGTAAAAGATCTTATTTTCTTATATCACCATTGAAGTGCCTCCTGGAAGCACAAAGTTCAGCTAGATAAAGTAAGAGGAAAGATATAAGTGACTTGATCCTGATAAAAGAATCATAGATCTTATTCGGTGAAGAAGCACTAAAAATCCAATTCCTTCATAATGAAGTGGATTTGAACTTTTTTTCCCCTCTTAAGCTACCATTGTTATTCTTTTTCCCTTCATGCCCTGGCTCATGTGCCTTCTGGCTCTGAAATGAGTAAAGTGAGAGCAAGAAGTATTGTTTTGCCTACCCGGGTTTCCTGCCAGCTCAGTGCTAGGAAGTCCTGAGGACCTGGGGGTACAAGAATCAGTTCCTGAAATCCACCTAAGTCAGTTTGGTTCATCCTCTGAGAAAGAGAGTTGCTGTCGATAAAATACTGTGGTTCAGACTAAAGAACAGCAATAGAAAGTCAGTTAACATATGCCATCATATTTGAGCCAGTGGAAAGAAAAATTGGGTAATCCCCAAAATGCTAGAATGGTATTTGAAACAACCACATCAACAAAAATTCAGTATTTATTCATAATTGAAAGCTGTTTTAGAACCCTTGGAATTAAAATATATATTCAAATAAATAGGAAGTATGTTTTCTAGGGGAAAGGGAAATATGAATATTTAGTACTTACCAGAAAAATCAAGAAAATACTTTGACAACCATTTAGAACCAAGAGAATCAATTTAAGTAACTGTAACACTCACATGTGAAATTTAGCATATGTTTTCTATAATAGTAATAACTTATGGGAATGGAAAAACACTCCATGAAAACTATTTTAGACAACTATTCTAGAAAAAAATCTAGGAAGACATAATGATAGAAAATGCAGGACATGTCTTTAATGGGGACATGTCTTTCTGAAATGTGGAGAGTTTCTTTGTTTACCCCAGCCTTGGATCTGCTAATGGTAAAATATTTTAACACAGTGATTAAAAACTCCCTCCTTCTCTATCCATGCCCTGAGTTGAGATTTTGAAACTACAGAAATGTTGCTATCTTTTTAGATTATCCATCACTAACAGAAGTGAGTTTATTACTATTGTTAGGTGCCGTGGAGTTAGTATCCAAGTCACAGCAACCCTATTACAACAGGCAAAACACTATTGTCAGTGCTTCTCTGCTATTCATAGGGTTTTCAATGGCAGACTGTTTTTGGGGAGTGGGTTGCTGGGTCCTTCTCCCAAGCCTACAGCACCTGGTGTTCCTAGGCTGCCTCTCATCCAAATACTAACCAAGTCCGACCCTGTTTACCTTCCGAGATCTGATGGGATCGGACACCACAGTGGTATGGCTGCAAGCTCAAAAGTGAGTAGTTCACCTCAAAACTCTTGAAATTGTCAAGATTTATATACTCTTCTATCTGCAGGCTGCTCAGCCTCCAAAATTTTAAGTTTAATGGGGCCATTTGTCATAGGTGACCACAGACAGCTGATATAGGCCATTCAGCTTCCAGATGCATCCCTTAATTGTATGAAATGAAGACGTTTGCTTTTTTTTTTTTTTAATCACTGTCAGCATCAATAAAACCAGGTAATAAATGCTAAATTTTATCAACTTCTCTGGTGGGAAAGTTGTTGACTACCATCATTTCCAATGCTAACTTTTGTTTTAATTTCATTGTAATCTTGAAAGTCCAACTTAATAACATTAAGTTTCCAACAAAACATTATGGTTCACAACAGAGTGAAGTGTTTATGTGTATAGAAAAGGATTATTAGAGTATAGTGATAGTGTAAAGGGGCCAAAGGAGTTAGGGTCTGTTTTCACAAATTATCTTTTTCAGCTCCAGCTCCCTACAGGAAATATCACACCAGGAATAAAAATGTCCCTCTCCCCAAAATCTCTGGTCCCTCATGCCAGGAGAAAGACGGGTATATACCAAGGAGTAGAATTCCTGGATTACAGGGTAACTCTGCTTAGTTTTCATTTCTTTTTTTTTTTCTTTTAGAACTAAAAAGAATTTTTCAAAATGCATATAGCATTTTACATTCCCACTAGAAGTGTGTGAGTTTCCAGATTTCTCCATATTCTCACCACACTTGTTATTATTTGTCTTTCTTACAACCATCCTAGTAGGTGAGATGTAGCCCTGTGGCATCCGATCCTGTCAGATCTCGGAAGCTAAGCAGGGTCAGGCCTGGTTAGTACCTGGATGGGAGACCGCCTGGGAACACCAGAAGCTGTAGGCTTGGGAGAAGGACCTGGCAACCCCCTCCCAAAAATCAATCTGCCATTGAAAACCCTATGAACAGCAAAGAAGCACTGCCAATAGTGTTTCCCCTTTATACAGAAGGTCGCTATGAGTCGGATACCGACTCCATGGCACCTAACAACAACAACAACAGCAGTAGGTGAGAAGTGTTACTTCACTGAGGTTTGATTTGCATTTCCTAAATCATGATTTTGAGCACCTTTTAATGTGTTTATTTGCCATCCATATATCTTTAGAGAAATAACCAATTTCAGAGTCTCTATTTTTAATTTTTCTAGTCTTTTTATTGTTCAGTTATAAAAATTCTTTCCATATTTTGGGTATAAATCTGTATGATTTGCAAGTACTTTCTCACATTCTGTGGTTGTCTGTTCACTCTCTTGATGGTGTCAAAATTGAACACATAATTTTGATAAAGTCTGATTTATCCTATCCTTTTGTTGTTGTTGTTCATGCTTTGGGTAGTCTGTTGCCAAACTTACGGGATGAATGATTGCCCTTGTTTTCTTCTAAGAGTTCTATGGTTTTAGCTCTTACAGGCAGGTCTCTGATTCATTCTAGGTGAATTTTTTTTTCAGTACAGGGGACTGAATCTAGTGCCTCCTGCATGCTAGGCAAGTGCTCTACAACTGAGTTGTACCCCCAGCCCTTTTTCCATGTTTTTTATCTTGGGGCAAGGTCTGGCTAACTTGCATAGACTGACTCTGGCCTCAAACCTGTGATCCTCCTGCCTCAACCTCCTGAATTCCTGAGAATACCAGCGTGCATCCTGGCACCCGGCTTAATATTTCATATATGGTGAAAGGTTGATGTCCAATTTCATCCTTTTGAAGGTAGATCCAGTTATTTTAGTACTCTTTCTTCACTGAATGTTATTGGCATTCTTGTCAAACATAATTGATATTTATATCATCATAGACATAAATCTGGGCAGTCAATTCTGTTTCGCTGATCTCCATTTCTATTCTTTTGCCAGTGCCACAAAGTCTTGATTACTATAGTTTTGTGGAAAAATTTGAAATTTGAAATGTAAGTCCTCCAAATTTATCCCTCTTTTATAAGATTATTTTGACTGTTCTCAGTGCCTCACATTTCCATATGAATTTTAAGATCGACTGTCAATTACTGTGAAAAAAGCCCTAGCATGTTGATGGGGATTGCATTGAATTTGTAGATCAATTTGGGAAGTATTATTATTTTAAAAATATTAAATATTATAATCCATGAATGTGGAATATATCTCCATTTATTTAGATCTTTATTTCAGCAATGTTTTTATAATTTTCAGTGTATAGGTGTTATAATTATTTGGTTAAATTTATTCCTAAATATTTTGTTATTTTGATGCTATTGTAAATTCTTATTAATTTCATCTTTTAGAATTTCTTTGTTAGTGTATAGAAATACAGTAGAGTTTTGTATATTTACTTGGTATCCTGCATTCATGCTGAAATTGCTTAGTAGTTCTAATCATACTTTTATGTGTGGATTCCTTAAAGTTTTCTATATGCAAAAATATGTCATCTATGAATAGAGCTAGTTTTACTTCTTTTCCAATTCTCTCCTCCTAAATCACATTGCTGGAAATTTTAATAAAATAGAAGTGACAGGAGAAATTATTCTTGTCTTGTTGCTGAACTTAAAGGGAAAGCATCCAGTTAACCATTAAATGTGAAGTTAGCTATGTTACTTTCTTACATTTTAAACAATCAAGTTGAGAGTTTTAAAATCAGTTTCTTATTTCTATAATTAAGTGGTATAGAATTTTGTTAAATGTGTTTCCTCTGTCTATAAGGTGATCCTACAATATTTCTTTTTGTATTAACATGTTTTATATCAATTGATATTTGTATGTTGAGCAAATAATACAAATAATAGAACTTTGTCATGTTATATAATTCTTTTTATGTTACTAGATTTGATTTGGCAGTATTTTGTTGAGGATTTTTACTTTTATATTCATAAAGGATTTTGGTCTATGATTCTTTTATTTTTTAAATATGTTCTTTTCTGGTTTGGACATTAGGATAACAATGGAATTATATAATGAGAGGGGAAATTTTACTTCTATTATTTTGGAATGGTTCGTGAAGAAACTGGTATAAATTCTTATATTAGTCAGGTAATGCATCCCTATGACAAAGAAACTGACCAAAGCAAACTTATGGGAGGAAACTGGGGGTTTACAGTTAGAGAATTTTAGGCCATAGAGACAGAAGTCATGGTGAAAAGACAGACATGGTGGGGCCTATGGCATAGAACCTCACATCTTGGCAATCAGGAAGCAGAGAACAGAGAGTGACCTGATCTGGGGCTCTGGGTAAAAACCTCCAAATGCTTATCCCAGAGAGGCACTTCTGCAAAGCTAGAATCCCACCTCCTAAAGATCCCAAAGATCCCATAGCCTCTCCAAACAGCTAAGGGCCAAACATTCAAACACATGACCTTTGGGGGACGTGTAGATCCAAGCCACAGCAGTCCATCCCTGGCCCTCAAAGGTCATGGCCATCTCATAATGCAAAATGCATTTAGTCCAACTTGAAGAGTCCCTGAAGTCTTAACCATCGCAACAGTGTTCAAAATCTCCACTGAAATTCAAAGCAAATTTAGCTATCATCCCCTGAAAAACAAAAATCAGATTGTATGCTTCCAACACACAATGGAACAGAGTAAGCATTCCCACTCCAAAAGGGAGGAACAGGGGCACAGAACAGAAAGATCAATTCATATGATAACCAGTACTCCAGTGGAGAAACAAATCCTAAGTTTCCATGTCTGTCATATGGTGTAAGAAATATTTTCTGGCATCTGGCATTTGGCATCATCTGGCCTCAAACAGATCTGCCTCTCTGGCCTTGCCATTTGCAGCACACGTAGCCCTCCTGGGATAGATCCTCCCATTGCTAATATATCCCCTTGGCAGATGTTTCATGGTCCTGACATTTCTAACATCTTTGGGTCTCTATCACTGCTTAGGCTTCATGCACCAGCCTCAAACTTCATGTACCAGCCCTTTAGGAGCTCTATGTAGAACACCCAATCCTGGTACACATTGCCTGACCTCATAGACTATCTTCAGGAAGCTTAGTGGCAGCCTCAATGACTCTTTCTTGAATTTTGCATGCCTATAAAACCAGCGCCTGCAGCTGTAGCAGTGTGGCATCCAGTCTTGTCAGATCTCAGAAACTAAGCAGGGTTGGGCCTGGTTAGTATTTGGATGGGAGACCGCCTGGGAACACCAGGTGATGTAGGCTTGGGAGAAGGACCCGGCAACCCACTCCCAAAATTCAATCCACCATTGAAAACCCTATGGATAGCGGAGAAGCAGTAGCAATACTGTTTCACCTATAGGGTTGCTATGAGTGTTATTGACATAAGACCAGGGTCCCTATGAGTGGACTGGATAAAATTGCCACAATTAAGTCACATTTTTAGAATCCATGTCTAATTCTAATTATTTTGCTGTGTCTATCCCACCTGTGATTAATTCTTCCACCAAAGTCTCAAATCTCTCATAGTTTTCTATGAGTTGAAATCTTCTTGCGAACATGTTTATGTTGGTATTTTCATCTCCTCCTGTGAAACACAAATATTCTTAATGACATCTATCATGGAGAATGCCTTCCAGGAGTTTCAGTTTACTTTGTTCAGATCCATTGGAGACATCACTATCTGTGGTAGCTAGCACTCATGTGTTTGTCAGCTGGTCATGCTCTGGTGGTGTGCATGTTGCTGTGATGCTGAAAGCGTTGACACTGGTATTTCAGATACCAGCAGGATGACCCATGGTGGATAGGTTTCAGCTGAGTTTCCAGACTAAAACGGACTAGGGAGAAGGACCTGGCAATCCATTCCCAAAACTACCCACCATTGAAAACCCTGTGAATAGCAAAGAAGTACTGACACAGAGCGGGGCATAGCACAGTGTTGGGGGGTATTCTGTGCTGTTTTACATAGGGTCACTATGAGTCGGACCCAACTTGGTGGATCAAAGGAATATGAAATGAATTTAGGCAAGTTAAAATACCACCAGGCTCAATGCTCTTACTAAAATTTGGCATATTCAAGAATAAAACCTATTTGAATTGTTGCAAGCTTTGAGTTGACTTTCAGAGTTTTGAAAAAGTCAAACTTGACAGTTTTTGCCAGTGCTCTTGTTCGCTTTTATGCAAACACTGCAATTCCAGAAGTCAAGCTCTTGGCATGGGTTTGAAATGAGACAATTTTATTTTTATAAACAATAATGCATTTGTCCAAGTTGCTGATCTTATCATCTGTAAAAAATGCTAATTTCATTTCCTCTCCAGCGATTATATCACATACTCCTTTTCCTGTATTTTCTTAAATTCTTGGAGACCCTAGAAAATGTTGAATGATTGAAATCATTGGTGGCAATCTTATTAATGAACTTATTAATGTTTTACCTTAAGCTATTACTCCAAAAGGGAAAAAATCACTAGGAAAATATCCTTATATACACAGTTTTCTGATTTTTAAAGTAGATATGTGAAACATTAAGGTGACTGACAATTGTCAATTGTATTATGAAATACAATCTGATCTGAATAATCTAATAATCTGATAATAATCTGGTAATCTAATAAACTCATATTACTAATGAAAGTTGAACCATATTATTATTCCTGAGGTGGTTGATATCCTATTTGATTATGATTAGATTATGATTAGATTTATTTAACACTTTATTAAAATTTATGCTAATATCATTGACTAAAATTTTAAAGTTTAATGAATTGACTAGAAGCTTCTTATTATTAAGATCATCTTGTGCTTTTCTCAGATTTTAGCTTCAGATTTATAAAGCAAATTGGATTTTGTGTTCACTTTCTGAATTTCTTTCCTTTTTACGTTATTGGAGAATTTTACCTATTTACTTTTATTTTTACAAGCAATATTTTCCTGTTATTGATTTATGATGTACATGAGTTTTAGCATGTTACCATTTTGTTTTTTCTATCACATCCTCTCTATGTCTTATTTCTTCCTCATCTGTGTACAAGAGTCAGCAGGCTCAAACTATCTCTAACATAGTGCCTAAACATTTTAAGCATGTATTTAAATACACATTTTCCCTAATTGTGTATTTTAATTTAAAAGACATTATTTGGAATACATGCTGTGAATGAAAAGCAATTAGGATATATTTATTTCTTGATAGTTTAATTTGTATCTGAACCTATGGTTGATATCTATGACATTTAAAATTTTATTTTCTTTCCTATCTTTTCTTAGCCTTTCATACTTGTCTTTATAAGAA
>VMDO01027641.1:0-24979 GCA_007922755.1 Pedetes capensis | reverse complement strand
ATCCGATCCCGTCAGATCTCGGAAGCTAAGCAGGGTCGGGCCTGGTTAGTACCTGGATGGGAGACCGCCTGGGAACACTAGAAGCTGCAGGCTTGGGAGAAGGACCTGGCAACCCCCTCCCAAAAATCAATCTGCCATTGAAAACCCTATGAACAGCAGAGAAGCACTGACAATAGTGTTTCCCCTGTTGTACAGGGGGTCGCTATGAGTCGGATACCGACTCAACGGCACCTAACAACAACAATGACAACATTATATAATTTGTGGAGAGGCTGAAGGGAAGACATAGTGTGTGTAGGATGAACTTGTATTGTTCAAAATGGAATTTTCCATGAACATAACTATTCAGACAATTGCCAACTACACATTTTACTCTTCCCCACTAGCTATAGTTCCCAAAATATTCTTGTAAGAACTTAATAAAGTCAAGATTTATAATAAGCTGCTGAAAACTGGAGTGAGGGTGAAGGGAATAAAAGAGAAAACACTACTTGAACCAGTATTAAATTACTGTTTCCCAATGGCTAGGGTAAAACAAAATGTGTGTTATAAGATTTGAAATGTCTAGTGCATACAGACACAAAGTACTCCCCTAGGACTGCACAAATCTAATCCATAAGCAAAGCTCTCAGGACCTAGGGCTGGAAATGGATATTCATTCACATTTGACAGTCTCTATAATTTTCTCACTATTACAAGACAGAAAATTACACGTCAAAAACTTGCATTTATCACATCAAAATTTACACCCCACAAAAGAATGAAATTTGTCTCTGGAGGAGAAAAATATGCTTGGTAATGGAAGAGTATAAGAATGTAATCAACATATATGTTTGTTAGAAAAGTGATGTTAAGATTTTATCAGTTGTAAGCCCTGAACTATAAAAACCAACCCATGTTAGAAACCCTACAATTCCTCATTCAGTTATTCTAATTCTCTTCAGAGAAAACTGAACATTTGAGGGTATGGTTTAGATAACTAGCAGAATTTTCAGTATCTCTGCATCACCCTCTCTGTATATAGAATCCTATCCTTGGATAAAGAAAAATAACATTTCCCTTTGATATTACATACAGAAGGTATCCAGAGAAAGCAAACTATTTTTGAAGGTGTGACACTAGCTAACCATTTATGTTCATTCTGTTATGTGCTTGCAATGCCATTTTTGAGTCCCACAATGTGCAGAAGAAAGTCCACCACAATGTGCAGAAAGAAAGTTTCCTGCCATGGAAACCTAATGATTTGATATTTACTTTTTGACTACCCTTAAATCTCAACTCGATAAGTAAGGAGGCATCTGCACATATGTGTGTAGCTTTTTAAAAAGGCATTTTCATGGGTTACTCATAGCTATACAATACACTTATTTATTCATTCAAAAATGTTAATTGTGTATTCAGTGTGTGACAAGCATTACATAGGACACTGGGGATTAAGATTTGAGAAAAGCAACATGGTTCTTCTATGGAGTGTCTTATGTTGTATGTTTTAAAAAAAGCTGAATGATGCCATGAGAGATATTATGGGCAAGTTTACTATTCAAAATTCAGAGAACACTTCCTGAATGAGTAATAATTAAATTTAGATATAAAATACCAATAGTAGTGAACCAGAATTAATGTTCAAGAGAAAAATATTTCAGAAAGAGAGAACATCGCATACAAGTACTCTGAGGAGGGGAGGAGAACCAGGGTGGGTGGAGGCAAGGGGAGAGGATCGGGGTGGGAGAAGGCCAAAGGGTCTGGGAGAATAGAGAAGGAAATTAAGATCTGGGAACAGACCACATTCAATGGCTGGGTAGACAAGGACAAGCCTGCAAAGCATACCAAGAAGGAGCAGGTACTCTTTGGAAAGAGAAAAAGGTAAAATAAGGTAAAAGAAACCAATGGAAGAAAGAACATGCCATCTACATACACACACACTACGATATTCTCTAGAGAGATTTACTAGGGGTATGAATGGATTACCTACTCACAGCCTGCAGCTGTAGTCCTGTGGCATCCGATCCTTTCAGATCTCAAAAACTAAGCAGGGTTGGGCCTGGTTAGTACTTGGATGGGAGACTGCCTGGGAACACCAGGTGCTGTAGGCTTGGGAGATCGACCGGGCAACCCACTCCTAAAAATCAATCCGCCATTGAAAGCCCTATGAACAGCAGAGAAGGACTGCCAATAGTGTTTTGCCTGTTGTATGCAGGGTTTCTATGAGTTGGACACTGACTCAATGGCACCTAACAACAACAACACCCACTCACATGCAGCAGAGGTGGCTAGTTTTCATGCTGTGCTTCTTCTGCTCCTTTTTGTCATAGAAGAACTACCACCATTAACTAGGCACAGTGCCATCCAGAAGGGATATATTTTGTAGCCTCTCTTGCAACAAAGTGAAGCTCTTAGGATAGATTCTCACCAGTGGATGCAAGTTGAAGACTCATATTAAATGTGTCCTTAGAGAAAAATGGTCTTTAAAGGAAAGACTCTTCTACTTCTACTTCTTTCCTCTCTCCTGTTAGTTGAAATGTACATATAACACTGGAACATTCTGTGTGTGTGTGTGTGTGTGTGTGTGTGTGTAAATGCATACACATCTTTAAACAAAAACTTCTTTGAAGGTCCTACCTGTCACAAGGTGGCACAAGCACTCATTTGATTAACACCATCTTTTGAGCGAATGTCATGCTACACATTACTACTATAATTCAATTCAACCTCAAAAAAGAATAATACTTAGAAAATATCTCTTAAATGTGTATACCTTTTTGGTACTCCCTCAAGTGTGTGTGTGTGTATGTATGTGTGTGGGTGTGGGTGTGGGTGTGCAGTGTGATATTATGTATATGTGTATGTACAGTTATAAACACAAACATAAATGTGTGTATGTGTGTGTGTGTGTGTGTGTGTATGATTTAACTCAGTTGGTAGAGCACTGCTCTGCAGTCTCTGAGGTCCCGAGTTAAATTCCCAGCACCACAAAAGTGGGAGAAGGATGTGGGAATCCACTCCGAAGGCAATCCCAAAACAGCCACTGAAAACCCTATGAGGGTCACTGTGAGTTGAACACAACTCAACAGCACCTAACAATGCACTTATATTTGTACATACTTAATTTGAAATAAGACTAAAATAAAGGTTGGTGTGATTATTAAACTGTCTTGTAGGACAGACTCTTCAAACATGAAATGACCCAAAAGGACTACAGAATCACCTTCTCCAGTATAGTCTCTACACTGGCCATAAAATACTCACTAGAAAGCATAATTCCAAATCTGATCTTATCACATCCCATAAATCCCCTAGTGGTTTCTGTTTCTTGTGGGCCTAAGTCCCAGTAATGGTGCATAGCACACAAGTCTTTCCTAAGAACATGCCTGTTTCCCTCTCCTGCACACACACCATATGCCAGCATCACCCTACCTCTCTGCCTCCATACAGAGAGAAACTTTTCTTTTGCTTAGGCTTCCTCATTCCAGCTTCTACCATCTAACTTGCTGATCACTAATTATCCTCCAAAATTCAGCTCAAACTTTATTTTGCTATCTTTTCTGATAGTTCCACACTCATCTCCTGTTGCTCTTGCATGACCAGCTCCTTCATGCTCCCTTAGGACTTCATGTGTTGATTTATTCTTTGTGCAAAAATTTAAGTACCTACTGAAAAGCAGACACAATTTACTTCTATTATTTTTTATTGTTAGGTGCTTTTGAGTCAAGTCCAACTCATAGTGATCTTATGTACAACAGAACAAAATATTCTCCAACACTGTATCCTGCCTGGTACTATGTTAGTGCTTCTCTGTTATTCATGGGGTTTTCAATGGAAGATTGTTTCAGGATTGTATTGGGAGTGGACTACCAGGTCCTTCTCCTGTTTTTTCAGTGCTGGGGATTGAACCCAGGGCCACAGAGAGCACAGAGCAGCACTCTACCAACTGAGCTAAACTATTATTATTTCTATTATACTCATCAAGTATATTGTCACTGATATTTTTAAATGTTACCTCCAACCCTAAAGAAAATAGTACATTTTTTATACCTTTAATTTTTAATGCCCTACACAAATGTACAATAACTGATTAATTACTAGGAATTTGCCCTACTCAGTGTTCAAATGGATGATACATCCAAGCACCCCATTGTCATAGTTTCTTGACTTCATTTACCTCATTGACCTTCCTCTCTCCACTTACATAAGCTCAGTTTAGATAACTATCATCCAGAGTCAAAAGGATCTAAAATCTCAAAATCTGAATGCCATCTTTCTTTTCCATAAAACAACTTCTACTGCCTCTCCTCCACTAACAAGCATGCCATCTCTTTTCCTCATGCCTCTCCCCAGCTACCAAATCCTTGCCTGCCTCACCTCTTCCTTCACAGCCAACTGGGCCCTATGTAAATCATTGCAATACCTCTAAGTTGCAGTATTAAGTCCTCACTCCTTTCATTCCTAGGTTGTTTTAGAACCACCCAAACAATCATTACATCTGGTTCGAATTAATCACCTGCTCATAATGTCAGGTGCTGCTGGGAGAAGAAAAGAGAATCTGTGACAGAGATGAAGATGATTAGGTTAAGAGACAGACATCAAAACAAAAGTAGATAATTTTTCATGTGATATTCAATGGTATCACAATGGGTAAACACCACAGAATTAAGTCTCTGAAATCAGAACTAATTCCAGCCTTATATCCCCATTATATTACCACAGATTTTCAATTGCTGCAATTTAAAATGGTATCTTCATCTTTTGCCAATAGGAACAGAGTGCTTCCTAGTCTTTTTTTCAGTCTTTGAAGCATATTTCCATAGCATGTCTGCATAAACCACTTCAAAACTTATCTGAGAAAGCCTCTCTGTGCAGCAGGGAAAACAAAAAAATAAAGAATAATCACCCTTGCCTAGCTATTGTGTTTTGAGGGTAAGCCACCTGAAAAAGTCTTTTAAGGATGCTCAGAACTAAAAATGATTCTCAATGAGTAACCTCTTCTTATTTCAAAGGCTGTGAACACAAAATTCATCATCACATGCTATTGGGAAAATAGCACAATTGCTTTTATCTCCCTTGCCTTCTGGTTCCATTTTAGGGCTGTACTTTTCCTTTATACCCAACAGGTATTTCTACACAGTAAGTGTAATGAATTAGTAAATATCTAGTTCATCATTTCCGGTTGCTGAATAGCAATGTTACAGTAATTGTTTCTTTGTCCCCTAAGAATCATCTCAAAAGTTCATTTCTTTGGTGCTATATTCTCTTTGATCATCAGAAGAGCAATTGGTTTTCTTTCCAATTAGACATCCTGATATACTCTCCTACCTTGGCTGATTCTTTTAAGATTTATTGAGGACAGGAAAACCAGGGATAATCATAGATGGTACAAAATGGTTATTCAAGACAGTAAGAAAATCCTCCTTTAAAAGCACAGCACAGAAGGTTTTAGTCCAATCCAGTACTCCTAATTACAAAAGGAAAGAAAGAAAGAGAGAGAGAGAGAGAGAGAAAGAAAGACAGACAGACATGAAAGAAATGGAAGGAAGGAAAGCCAGCCAAAATTGTCCATTAAAGAGAAATTATTTTCAATGCACTGCATCTCTTCTTGACATAATAAACACATACTAAATGAAAATGGGTCCCATGAATGTGTTTTCATTTTCATCCCTCTAGGTTTGCATTTTCTATCATTTATTCTTATTGATAATTAAAGTAACTTAACCATATTCCCAATGATAAAATATATTTCAGCTCATGCCCCTGGTAAGATAATTGCATTATATGTTTCCTGGGTGGTTGGACATAATATTTTTAGTATATTTATTTTGGTTTCCTCCAGGATAAGCTCTCCTACATTTAAAAAGCCCCTCAAAATCATGGAGATGGAAGCTTAAAGGACAAATCAGACAAAAAGTCAAATGATAGCCAATAAATCACTTGATCATGTAACAGATTTTCATAATCTTCTGAGGACAGTATAGGATCTTGGCTTTCTAATCTCAGAGTGCCCAAACCAGCTCCTGAAGTCTTGAGCATTTCATAATCTTTTAGTTTTGTCTCATAGCTCCCTTCTGCTGCATGGGAAAATACAGTACTAATATATTTACCATAGCACCCATGAAACCTGAAGAATTTTAGAGTAAAGATGAAACATGATTTTATTTTACTCATGCTAAAACCATTGACATTTTTAAAAATTATTTAAAAATCTCTTGAGACATCTGCAAAACTATTATATGTCTTTGATTCTTTACTTTCTCCTGTCCAATAAAATTCTAGTCATATCCCAGTATCTACTAGTGACATTTTATACATACTTGCTAAAAAGTCTCTAGGAAACAGAAGCCTACATTCAATCAATGCTCTTTGGAAAATTTAAGACTCTACTTCCTCCCCTGTAGGAGATGGTTCATAACTTTTTCCTCCCACACATCATTACTATCTTTCTTGCTGGTCAAAGAATAGTATCAGTTGGATATTATGCCATGCAGTCATTCTTTACACAAAATGTCATCAAGTTGAGTCAACCTAACATGTAACTGCAGTCTCCACAGATCTTTTACTGCATAAGCATTGCATAAAACCACATTTGAAGAACATTAGGTTCCTGACCAGGGACTAGGGTTTAGTGCAGTTAGTACAGTGCTGCTCACCACTCTCTGAGGCCCTGGATTCAATCCCCAGCACTACAAAAATGGGAGAAGGACCTGGCAGTCCACTCCCAAAGCAATCCTGAAACAATCAGCCATTGAAAACCCTATGAATAGAAGAGAAGCAATGTCATGGTGCCAAGCAGGGCCCAGTGCTGGGAAGTGTTTCATTCTGTTGTACACAAGGTCGCTATGAGTCAGACATTATTGATTAGGGGAAGGATATATGATATACAAGTAATTTTTAAAACATCATTTACTAAAGGAGTAAAGGGATGAAGGCATCAAATAAACTTGGAAATTCCAGCAAGTAGGATGCTACAACTACCTAACTTGTTATACATTGTCAGGAGAAGACATTTTAAGAGTAGGGCACTGAAAATTCCTTAAGACGGTAAATTCAAAAATTCCTTGCAAAAATATATTAAAGTATGGTGGTGGTCTCAGAATAAAAATTACTAATAGAAAACTATTGGGGTTGACAACAGACCTATTCAGTAAACTTTGACAAAGGCTATTATTTCTTACACAAGATGGTTCTCAAAAGCTTTTCTAACACTGAAAATTAATGATCCCTACAAATAATTACTAAATATATTAATTACATTTGGATCACCAGACATTTATTTGGGTTTAGAGATAAGAAGAGTGGGGTAGATATGTTTCTCTATTTTTAAAAAGTATTAGCAACAAAATGTTTCCTGCAAAGAATGACACTCATATCCAATTATTCTTTTCAGAAACCATGAGGAAAAAAGAAAAGTATATAGGGCACTTCAAAGGGATATATATTTTTCAACATCTCAAGTATACAAACAAAGACCACATAAATAATTTTACAAGATTATTCCGGAAGATCTTTGTAGCCCCAGGGAACAAGCATCACATACATGACATAATTTTAGGATAAGCCAGGAAGGGCTTTCACAGTGGTAACTCCATATATTTATTTGTAATAACTGAATCAAAAGCCTGTTGGTGAAAGGTATTTGGCTGAACTCAAAATGTACAATATCTCACAAAATGAAAAGGAATATAGTATTTATGGGAGAAGGACATGGCAATCCACTCCCAAGGCAATCCTGAAACAATCAGCCATTGAGAAACCCTATGAGGGTCGCTATGAGTTGGACATGACTTGACAGCAACTAATAACAACCAACATATAGTATTTGAGACAAAGAGAAAGTTTCTTCAATATTTGAAGGAAGAAATAATCCAATAAATTCTATTTGTTTTATTATTTCTTTTTCATAATATTCCTAATTCAAATATGCAAATATTTATATTGGAATAGAAAAATGTAGGTTATAATATGTGATATATGCTTCAAAAACATATGATAGTAACTTTCAATTTCTGGTCCAGTATGTAAGGAGCCTGGAAGTTAACACCCCTTCCTAACAACAAGTATAAAACTAAACAAACTGAAAAATCAACAACTCTTCTTAAATCCATAAAAGAATTGAAGTCACAGGGCAAGCCACTGCCTGCAAAACTGGAGAGACAGGCAAATACAGACAGTCACAATACCTCAAATCAGAAACCCAAGAGCAAAAACCTGCTTAGTATCCAGTGTCAGGAAGAGAAAAACTTGAAATGGAATTGACAAATTGCTGGAGGCTCATCGTGAAAAGTTTCAGAGATTAAAAACTACAGCAGGACCCATCCATATAGGAGCCTACACGTTTTTCTGAGTTCTACCTCCTGAAGATCTACCAGGTTCTTACAATGATTATTGAAGAAAATCCTCTTATGAAACATTTTGAAATATATGACAGCATTCTGTTCTTCCTAACAAAGTCATCTCTCATGAGAAACTATTTAACTAGAGCCTATCCTGCAGGGGATTTATCAGAGCCAAACTGATCTAGGAGAAAAAGATTACCCAAACTCCAATCAGCTGTAATCTTCCACATCAAGGAATACCCAAAAAGACAAAGAAAAGAGCAAGGAAAGTTATCAGGAATAAAGAGGGGTATTACATGATGATAAAAGTGTTAATTCTCCAAGATGGCATAACAATCCTTAATATGTATGCACCTACAAAAGAGCTTCAAAATACATGAAGAAAAAACAGATAAAACTCAAGGAAATATAAATGAATCTACTGTTACAGTTGGAGATTACAATATTCTTCTATAAGTAGATATATCCAGCAAAAAATCAGTTAAACACATAATTGAATTCAACAATCTAATCAATCAACTAGGTATAATAGACATTTATAGGCTACTTAATCCAACAATATTGTTGTTAGGTGCCATAAAGCTAGACCCGATCATAGTGACCCTGCGTACAACAGAATGAAACACTACCTGACACTGTGCCATTCCCAGCACTATTGTCACAATAGTGTCTCGCCTATTGTACGTAGAATAACTATGAGTCAAACACTGACTGGACAGCACCTAACAACAACAACAACAACAACAGACAATTAATAGTAGAACAAAATTGAATTAAAATAATTAGGTTGACCCTACATGTCTGACCCTACTGCATGGCACCTAACAACACAACAACAATATAATGCTTTCATGATAATATTAATTGGTTTATATAGAGATGTACCTAATATGTTTTTCTTAGGTCCAATTTCTAAAATAAAGTTTACTTTCACATTGAGTCACATGTTGCTAAATATCAGTAATAGATTTCTGCAACTATAAAATAATAAATTTCTTACTTCAATTTACTAATTATAAAATATCTATCAGTACATATTTATCAGAGGCTGCTCCCAAGTATTTTTTCCTTTTCTGGTGGTTTATCCTATGAATCACTGTACAATGGCATTTTTCTTTTTCTGCTTTCCAACATCTGGTTTTCTAAACTTGTTAATGCTTCATTTTTAATTACTACCTTAGATTTCAGTTAGACGATCTCTTGATTAGGTCATTAAGTAGTCTAAGTAGTCTACTAATAACGCTCCTTGGAGTCTTTGCAAGCTGTGCTCTATTCCTTCTAGAATATCATTCTCTGATATCATGGGCCATGGTATATGGGCCACATTCCATTCTTCAGCACCATTTATATATCTGACTGCTCACAATTCTTCTTTACCTTTGACAGGGACAGCCCTTTGGCACAAGAATCTAAGGTAGTTCTTAATATATTTGGGTCCCTATAGCTAGAACTACCATTTAGCTCCCTTGAATTATTAGAAATGGTCAGCATTTGATGGCACTGATGATTGCCAATAAGAACAAGAACTTCTGAGTCTCCCATCCAGAGCCTACATTGGCCACCTCCCCAGATCACAGAAAGAAATTAAGTGCCCTCACTAGACTTTCTTTTTTCTAGAGTTGGACAAAGAATCCTTAACAAAAGTTAGTCATAAATCCTTCTATGACTTTGTGAAAGAAGGCTCAAGTATTAGGGCCACACATGTGAAGCTGTGCTGTATTGTCTTCAGAGGCCTAGGGAAATCTTTACATTTCCCCATTTGGAAAATAAACAAGAAAAAATCCTCAAAGTGTTTTTATAAAAATTAAGTTATCCTCCATTTTATAGCTATCATTGCCTGGCTCATAGGAGAGCCTTGGTAAATGTTGAATGAATTAAGGGCCAGATAGAGAGCAATCCTTTAACAGGACTTCATTCCCTCCCATATTTTCCTAAGGTTTATGTCATATCCTTGCATTTACCAACATCTTGGTCCAAAACTGATTTAAATGCATGGCTGCTGATAGGCATAAGTAGTCAGCAATAACACATATCGCAATTGGTCACCTATTCATCTCCCTTGGTGACTATTCCCATAGTCTCTCAGGCTGAACTTAACTCTGTGGCTTCAGAAAACTGCCTGTTTGCTGCACCTGTTCACCACAAGGCTGCTGAATTTGTCTGAACACCAGCCTCATGGCAGGTTGAAAGCTCCCATATGCTAAATTCTGCTACATGTTAAGGATCATTTCTCTCTGCCAAGTGCCTCTTACGCACTTAGAAAGTGACTCAGGCAGTTCATTTCCTTTGTTCTGCCACCTGGCCATGCTCCTGTTCTGTTGACTCTGAACTTAACAGGCTTCACATTCTCTTGAAAATTACAGAAGCCTTCTGTCTTAAAACTACAAATGTGTACCATGTTTCTTTCTTAAAGTTTAAGAAATGTAAATAGTTATCTTACCTGTAATTAATTTAATAAGGTGAAACACAGGTGTAAGAATCTCTCTCTTGAGCTAGCCATTCAACATTTATTTATTTAGGCCAATGATCCATAAAAACAGCTTACTAGTAGTGAACATCAGTCCTCAAATCTCTTTTAGCCTGCTTTCTTGACCCAGGAACACATTAAAACAAAAGTAAACATTTCAAAAGAAAATAAACTATTTGTGTTGATTAGAAAAACATTAACAACCCAGTAATTACTATAAGCAACTCTTCCCCAGTAGTCTCTTGAGTGCCTTCCAACCTGGGGGGCCTCATTTTCCAGCACTATATCTGACAGTGTCTCTTTGCTATTCATAGGGTTTTCAATGGCTAGTTGTTTTGGGAGTGGCTCGCCAGGTCCTACTCCCTAGTCTGTCTTAGTCTAGAAGCTCAGCTGAAAACCTGTCCACCATGGCTAACCTTGCTCATGTCTGAGGTTACAGTGGCAGAGCGCTCAGCCTCATCGAAACACACAAGCCCCCACAGTGCAGCAAACTGACAGACGTGTGGGGGCTCTGATGGTAAAATAATTAATACAAGGACGCATATATAGCATAAGAAAAAGAGAAGGAGAATAGAAAGAGGGAAGAGAATAAAACAAGAAAGGAAGAAACTAGAAATAAAAAAGAAAATAAAAAACCTCACGCATACACATTCCCACCTACATATAAAATCGCTTGTAGTCAGGTGCAGTGGTATACACCTGCAATCCCATTGACATGGGGGGTGGATGCAGCAGGATCGCAAGCCCAAGATCACAGGCAGCCTGCATAACCCAGCGAGACCCCGTCACAAAAAGTAAAAAAATATGGGCTGGGGGTGCAGCGTGGTGGTCCAGCACCTATAAAGCAAATAGGCGCAAGACCCTGGTTTCAAACCCCCATACAAAACAACAAAAACAAACAAACAAACAACAACAACAAAAAGAAAACCCAAGAAACAAAAAACAAAATCAAAACAGAAACAAAAACAAAACCATGCATACATGTTCACACACACATATAAAAACACTTCTAGTGTGAGCCTGCAATCCCAGTGGCTTGGGGGGCAGAGGCAGGAGGACCAGAAGCCCGACATCAGAGGCAGTTTGTGCAACCCAGCAAGCCCCTGTCTCAAAAAGTAAAAAATATGGGCTGGGGGCGCAGCGCCGCGGTCCAGCACCTACAAAGCAAGCAGGCGCAAGACCCTGGATTCAAATCCCCATACAAAAAGAAAAAGAAAAAAAAAAAAAAACTCTTGTATGTTCTTCCAGGTGGTATAAAGCCCCAGGGTGCTCAACTTGCTGATGTGGCACGATTCAAAATGAGGAGAAACAACTGTAAACATCCATTAATAATTGGAACAAGGAATATACATAGTATGAATCTAGGAAAATTAGAAAACGTTAAAAGAGAAATGGATCGCATAAACATTGACATTCTAGGCATCAGTGAGCTAAAATGGACCAGCATAGGCCATTTTGAGTCAGACAATCATATGGTCTACTATGCTGGGAATGAAAAACTAAAGAGAAATGGGGTTGCATTCATCATCAAAAAAGACATTTCAAGATCTGTCATGAAATACAATGTTGTCAGTGATAGAATAATATCCATACACCCACAAGGAAGGCCAGTTAATATGACTATTATTCAAATTTATGCACCCGCCACTAAGGCCACAAATGAAGAAAGGGAAGACTTCTATCAGCTTCTGCAATCTGAAATAGATCAAACATGCAATCAAGACATACTGATAATCACCGGTGACTGGAACACAAAGGTAGGAAACAAAGAACAAGGCCCAGTAGTTGGAAAATATGGTCTTGGTGGCAGAAACGAAGCTGGACATCGCATGATAGAATTTTGTCAGACCAATGACCTTTTCATTGCAAATACATTTTTTCAACATCATAAACGGAGACTATACACATGGACTTCACCAGACGGAACATACAGAATCAAATTGACTACATATGTGGAAAGAGACGATGGAAAAGCTCTGTACAAAATGTCAGAACAAGACCAGGGGCTGACTGTGGATCAGACCATCAACTTCTCATATGCAAGTTCAAACTGAAGCTGAAGAAAATTAGAAAAAGTATACGAGAGCCACGGTATGACCTTGAGTATATCCCATCTGAGTTCAGAGACCACCTCAAAAATAGGTTTAATGCATTAGACACAAATGATAGGAGGCCAGAAGAGTTGTGGCATGACATCAAAGATATCATTCAAGAAGGAAGCAGAAAGTTCTTCAAAAGACAAGAAAAAAAGAAAAGACCAAATTACATGTCAAAAGAAACACTGGACCTTGCCCTAAAACATCCAGCAGCTAAAGCAAAAGGAAGACATGATGAAGTTAAGGAACTAAACAGAAGATTTCAGAAGGCAGCTCCAGAAGACAAAAACAAATATTATAATGACATGTGCAAGGAGCTGGAGGCAGAAAACCAAAAGGAAAGAACACGCTCTGTTTCTCAATCTTAAGGAAGTAAAGAAAAAATTCAAGCCTCGAGTGGCAGTAATGAAAGATTCTACAGGGAAAATATTAAATGATGCGGCAAACATCAAAAGAAGATGGGAAGAATACAGAGTCATTATACAAGAAAGAATTGGTAGATGACCAACCATTCCAAGAGGTTGCATACGAAGAGGAACCAATGGTGTTGAAGGATGAAGTGGAAGCTGCCATGAAAGAACTGGCAAAACACAAGGCTACAGGAATTGATGGGATACCAATAGAGATGTTTCAACAAAGAGATGCAGCACTGGAGGTGTTAACATGTTTATGCCAACAGATTTGGAAAACTGCTACTTGGCCAACTGACTGGAAGAGATCCATATTTGTGCCTATTCCCAAAAAAGGGGATCCAACTGAATGTGCAAACTATCGGACAATACCATTAATATCGCACACCAGCAAAATTCTACTAAAGTTCATTCAGAAGTGACTGCAGCAGTATATAGACAGGGAATTACCGGAAAATCAAGCAGGATTCAGAAGAGGGTGGGGAACCAGGGACATCATTGCTGATGTCAGGTGGATATTAGCTAAAAGCAGAGAATATCAGAAAGGTGTCTACCTATGTTTTATTGACTATGTGAAAGCATTTGATTGTGTGGATTATAACAAATTATGGATAACACTTCGGAAAATGGGAATACCAGAACACCTAGTTTTGCTCATGAGAAATCTGTACATGAACCAGGAGGCAGTTGTTCAAATAGAACAAGGAAACACCAAGTGGTTTAAAATTGAGAAAGGTGTGCGTCAGGGCTGTATACTTTCACCCTATCTCTTCAATTTATACGCTGAGCAAATAATCCGAGAAGCTGGACTTTATGAGGAAGAACGTGGCATCAAGATTGGAGGAAGACTCATTAACAACCTGCATTATTCAGATGACACCACTCTGCTTGCTGAAAGTGAAGAGGATTTAAAACATTTACTGATGAAGATCAAAGATCATAGCCTTCAATATGGGTTACAACTAAACATCAACAAAACAAAAATCCTTGTGACTGGGTCAGCATGCAACTTCACAATAAATGGAGAAAAGATTGAGATTGTCCAAGATTTTGCTTTGCTTGGCTCTATAATCAACACCCGTGGAAGCAGCAGTCAAGAAATCCAAAGACGCATTGCTCTAGGAAAAGCTGTGGCAAAAGATCTCTTTAGAGTATTGAAAAGCAAAGATGTCACGTTGAAGATGAAGGTGTGTCTGACTGATGCCATGGTATTTTCAGTGGCATCATATGGTTGTGAAAGCTGGACATTGAACAAGAGAGACAGAAAAAGAATTGATGCTTTTGAATTGTGGTGCTGGAGATGTCTATTGAATATACCATTGACTACCAAAAGAACCAACAAATCTGTCCTAGAAGAAGTGCAACCAGAGTGCTCCATGGAAGCAAGAATGGCCAGACTACGTCTTACATATTTCAGACATGTAGTCAGGAGAGAACAATCCCTAGAGAAGGACATCATGTTTGGAAGAGTGGCAGGTCAACGCAAAAGAGGAAAACCCTCCACCAGATGGATTGACACAGTGTCTGCAACAATGGGCTTAAACATAAATAAGATGGTTTGCCTGGCACAGAATCGGGAAGTGTTTCCATCTGCTGTACATAGGGTCGCTATGAGTCAGACTCGACTCGACGGCACCTAACAACAACAATTATTATAGCCATTTATTCTTTTTCATTCATATATCAAAGAAAGGCAGGAAAATTTCTTCTATTAGAAAACCAGGTAAAATCAAATAGATGAATATTGGGGAAGTTGTGTATCCAGCCTAATGTCAGCAGTGTCTACACGAGCAGCTTGAGAACAGGGGAAGGGCTACAGTCCACTCATCCATGTTCTCATGTGAGGACATTTACTAATTTGTTTTCCTTTTCTCCTAAGATATTTTAAGGTATAATTGACAAATAAACATGTATATATTTATTGCTACAACTTCATGTTTAGATATATGTATACACTGTGAAATGATTAAACCAAACAAATTAACAAATCCATCACTCACACACTTATTTGTGGTAAGAACATTTAGGATCTACCCTCAGCAATTTTCAAGTATAAAATGTATTGTGATTAACTATAGTCACCACACTGTATAATAAATCCCCAGAACATATTCATCCTGTGATTTTGTACCCTATTGAATATTTTATACTGTGCCTGATATCAGGCTTTGTACTGGCAGAAGAAGAGGACAATGACTAGTCAGGTGCCTGTCACCCTGATGACTTGGGAGGCTGAGGCAAGAAGATCACAAGTTCAAGGCCAGAAGCAGCCTGTGCAATTTAGCAATGTTCTGTCTCAAAATTTAAAAAAAAAGGCGGGGGGGACTGGGGGAGCAGCTCAGTGGTAAAGCGCTTGCCTTGCATGCACAAGGCCCTGGGTTCAACTTCTAAGTACTGGAAGAGGGAGAAGGAGAAGGAGAAGCAGGTGGAGAGGCAGAAGCAGCAGAAGCAGAAGAGGAGGAGGAGCTGGGGTGGAAGAGGAAAAGGTGGGAGAGGAGAAGGAGGTGGAGGAAGAAATAAAGGATATTCATCACTCAGTGAAATGAAATAACACTTACTAGCTTTGTATGTATACATATATATACAAATATATATGCACAATAATGTATATGCTTTTCCTGTATAACAAGAAAATATAAGGAATATGTTGTTGTTGCTACATGCTGTAGAGTCGGGTCTGACCCATAGGGACCCTCATAGGGTTTTCAATGGCTGATTGTTACAGGATTCCCTTGGGAGTGGATTGCCATGTCCTTCTCCCAACAAGGAATATAGATACTCAAAAACATGGGTAGAACACTATAGGGATTTAAAGATTGAATGATTGCTCAAACTTACTTGAGAGTCAGAAAAGTTTCATAAAGGATTGAAACTCCTAAATAAAGATAGCTAGCAATTTCTGGGGTGTTGGTCAGGGTCAGGCTACATGTTTAGCATGTATGAGGTCCTGGGTCCAATCTCCAGCACCACACACAGAAAAAGTAAATATGAAGATAGCTAGAAACTCATAATTATATGAATGGCACTGCTAAATAAAATTTATAGGAGGTCATTGTTTTTCTTCTGTGCATTTTTTAATTTGAGATAGACAGATAATTACTAAAACTGGAGCACTGATTCAAATCTAATGTTAGAACTATTCAAACTCTGAGAGGAATGTACGTCTTGTTGCCGTAGCCACTCTAGAGAAACAGAATGGACTCCCAGCCACAATGAGCTTCAAATGTCAAGACCAGTAACATATACCTGGAGGATGTAGAAGTTTGGGGAAAGAGCAGGGCAGAATTATCAACCTGCTCCAAAAATAGCTTGAGAGAAGACAGAAAAGAAATTGACTCAGTGTTTTCATGGTAATGAAGGAGTGACCTGCACACATGTGCTAGGACCCATCAGACCAAACAGAATTGGATTCCCTCCTGTTATGTTCCACATAATCAAATGGAAACCACAGACACAGGCAAAACCAAAATTAAACCAGTTATTCCTGAAAACAGGAGACTCACCACAACAGCTGCAAAGGGGTTCAGTCAACTTGTTCCTCCATGATAAGGATATCCCCTCTACTTTAATCCTCACCAAAAAAGTAGCCTGACGTTACCCAATCCATTTTTCAAATTATTCTATCTCCTTGTTTCCACCTTGCAAAAACCATGTGCTCTACCATGCCCAGCAGAGCATTTTTTCTATTTTATAGAATGAAGTACTGCCCAATTCTAGAATCAAAAAAATCAATTTGGTCCTTAAATTAAACTTGTTGAAGTTTTGTCTTCTGACAGCATAACCCAATGCAGTTTCTTTGCTTATATCTTTTCCAGAAATGCCAGAGACCATAGAAACACATCACAGCTCTAGGAACTGAATTCTAAGGAGATCTAAACAACAAAATCAAAGTGTATATAGCCAGGGCATGTATAGGAAAAAATGTTGATTTATTGTTTCATACTGGCAATTTTATGGGTGTTTTCTGGAGAAAATTAAAAACATTGTGAAAATCTATTACTAACAATTATTATAGAAAGGAGCTTTAAACCATCAGTCATGGTACTGGTCATATAAATGCACTTACTAAATTCACTTGAAAATATACAGAAATAATCTAAATAGGGAAAAAGATCACCCATGTGGAAAGAAAAAATATTTAGTATGATGTTTTATATGCTTTGAACAGATGTACCCATGTAATTATGATGTGCTATTGTTAGTAATTACCTCTGAAAGCATATGTAAATATGAGAGATTTTTACAATAGTGCAAATGGGAAGTATAAAAATACCAAGTTATTGTTAAAACATTTACAATAGCATCATATAACATGCTTTCTGGTAGTATTTTCCTTTCCAGTCTTAAAGACATGCTAAAATGCAGGCTTCCAGGAAGAATATCTTATTAGACTAACTACAGCCCCAAGCTAAAACAAGTAAGATGAAACTTAACAGCAATACATATTTACATAAAAACAAAATTCAAAGGCAAATAGAAGAACTTAGATTGAAAGCAATTTATTTCAAAAAGATCTGGGCTTAGTTAATGACTACAAGCTCAACATGAGACAAAAGCGTATGTTCCCTAGAAGAAAAAGAGCTCCAGGTGCATTAGTTGTTGTTGATAGGTGCCCTCAAGTTGGTATCTGACTCATAGCGACCCTACATACAACAGGTGAAACACTATTGTCAGTGCTTCTCTGCTGTTCATAGGGTTTTCAGCGATGGATTGATTTTTGGGAGGGGGTTGCCAGGTCCTTCTCCCAAGCCTACAGCACCTGGTGTTCCCAGGCAGTCTCCCATCCAAGTACTAACCAGGCCTGACCCAGCTTAGCCTCCGAGATCTGCTGGGATCGGATGCCACAGGGCTATGGCTGCAGGCTAGGTGCATTAGTGGAAGCCTCTTTCCCACACCAAGGTCCCCCAGCTCCTCCTTGGCCAGACCACATCTAGATGATGCCACTTAGCTCAGTCCTAGTGACAACTGAGAGCTTCCCCACCAGAAAAGCTGGATGATACAATCTTTGAAAAACATAACAATGCTTACTCTCAAAAGCTGATTTAGAGTGTTTGTGGTCTTTCAACAGGTGAGTAGAGAATGGGCCAGCCTGTCCTTAGTCACCTGGGATCAGAGGAGATGCTCCAGCAGACAGACCCACTTGCCTGGAATAAGGTTGAAACCAAACTCACCAAAAATGCTGTATTTCTATCACTAGAAATAAATGCAAGAGTCATTGAGTCACACTCCACTAATTCAAAATTTATAGCACATTGTTGTGGGTGAAGTGTAAATTTATTAAATCTCATTGAAAGCCTAAACAAGATTGCTCTTTGGGGGCAAATTTAATCTATTAAAAGAAACTGAATTATTCTCAATGGTTTAAATAATTGAAATTGTTCACCATTTGGATCTTACAAATATAAAAGACATTTATATAGTCATTAAATAATCACTGTAAGCTGCTTCTTGCTAACACTTTGTTAGCAGTTCAAGTGAGCAGCAAAACGTTAAGTTTCAGTATTGAAACATTAACACTCAGTACTGAATAAAATTGACTACAACGAAACTTTATTTCTTTTTCTTTAACCTATATTTCACAAATTTCCT
Source organism: Pedetes capensis (assembly GCA_007922755.1). NCBI lineage: Eukaryota > Metazoa > Chordata > Mammalia > Rodentia > Pedetidae > Pedetes > Pedetes capensis. The sequence continues at coordinate 6,093 of VMDO01027641.1, read as the reverse complement.
TTATTTAGACCCCTTACTACAATTTGTCTCAAATAATGGTACTTCAGTGCTTCATCAACTGCTGAAAGCATTGACAATTCTAGTACTAAAAACTGATGGGGCCTCTTTTTTCTCTGAAATTTTATAGCATTCAGAATATTATAATGAGGTTAGCTTTGACTTTTCTTTTTCTATTTTATAATCTGCTCAATGCATGCATACTAAAACCAGTGAAACTCTCAGGTGATAAGGTCAACTGCTGTACCCTGTGCCTCACTCAGCCCATGTAGCACGTGATGTAGTTATGTAACACGATGGGAAAAGTCAGGAACAGGGCATGTAAGTCACCTATTTTTAAAACTTGGTTATGGATTTCTCATCATTATTTCCATATTCACTGAATTCAATTTCCCATATCCTGAAATGCTCCAAGACCAGAACTTGCAGCATCATTTTTGCTCCTACTGGACCTGACCAGAAAAATCCCTCAGATGTTTCCACACTTCTAGCCAACTGGAACGTTTTGAGACATCCTTTCCACAGATTCCCAGGGATCCATGCCAGAAATACTATCCTCAAGACAAAATGTAATCTAAAAAAGACTTCGAAGAAGATTGAAGGAATAAAACAATTCTGGGAGAAAACTGACACTTTTCTGTTAAGAATATGCTTCACATAAATCTTTTAGATCTCTTTCTTGACCTAGTATGATCATGCCATCATTCTCTTCTTCCTAATTTCCTTTCTGATTCCTCCTCTAAGAACCAATTATTCACATATTCATTATCCAAAAACATAACAGTCTTGCCTCAATTTTCTGTAAGATGGATATTGGGACTTGACCTCATAAACCTGTTGGCAAGATTACATGAGATTATATATATGAAATGTTCATTCCAAGCCTTTGTTTCTGGTAAGCACTTGATAAACAGTAACAAAGCAAATAAGCAAACAAACAAATCTCTTCCATTGTATTAGTTACCAAAATGTATGTAGGTCTTGTCTTCTACTCTGGTGGTTCATTAATGACAGATGGTTTATTTATCATCATATTCTTATTATCTAGCACAACAGTGACTACTGCAAAGTAGATTCTCAGGAATTAACAAAGGGGCTGCATTTATTAAGAAAAATGCTTATTCCTACATCCAAGGAGAATGCTGCCATCCAGTGTACATCAACCATCAAGCATGACCCCTCAAAAGCACTCATTCCATAAAAGTTGGAAAGGTGATGCTCTTAACACTTCTACATTTAGCTTTTTGCATAGGATGCTTTCATCATGAAATTGATTCTGGGACAAATCTTAGTAGACCAGGGTGCTAGTACCACAGAATACAGAAATCATTTATAACATTGACTTCTCTGTATCTTCAACTACAAAACACAGGTGACAAATACTTGTCCTCTTACTTTAAAACATTAAAGTGAAAGAAAAATTTGAGTCAGAGTTTATGAATAAAATACTGTTACACGTGCTTTCAAAATGAAGGGCAAGATCTTTTTGAAATCATTCATTCAATGACTGAGTATCTCCCTTATGCCAGGGACTTTACTGGATGCTAAAGAAATATAGATAAATAAGATATAAGAAACTCATAATTTAGAAAGAGACAGACACAGAAACACAGACTCATGCACACATACTATGGGTAGTAAATGTTACAAGATTCCTTATGACCAGAAAATGTGTTTTAGTCAGATGAACTCCCAGAATATTTGGAATAAAATAAATATTCAACAAGTGCTCATGACTGAACCTGACTGAATGTAAGCAGGTAGCAATGGCAAGAGAAGAAAGGACAGAGGCTGGGAATATGGGTCAGTGGTACAGCATTTATCTAGCATATTTGAGCCCCTGGGTTCAATCCTAGGAAGCAGAAAAAATAAAACAAAGAACTATTCTGGGCATGGTACCTCATGCCTGTGATCCCAGCACTTGGGAGGCTAAGGCAGGAAGATTACAAGTTCAAGACCAGTTTGGACTACATAGTGAGAATTTTTTAAAAAACAAAAAGAAAGGGTAAAAAAAGAAACAAGATAACTAGGGACTTGAGATCAAAATTTATAATATCCATTGCTAGAAAACAAATAACTATAATAAGATTAAATTGCTTATGTGTGTGTGTTATGGGAAATGATTAAAATTGGACTCATAACCATAAGTGAGAACCCATCATGAAATTACTCCATTAGGATTTTATTTGCAATTCTGTCTTTGCCTTGTAGGCCAGGCAGATTGTAATGACAAGAAAATTAGAGACATATTGTTTAAGTAATCAAATTATTTTATGTTAATAGTGAAAGTTTAAATACGACAACTGATTAATGAATGTATAATTTTATCTTATAACAATTAAACAGTACCCTTCAAAGTGCTATTGCATGTATTCCTTTCTTTTTTTTTTTTTTTCTTTTCTTTTTTTTTTCCTGGTAGTACCTGGTGGTTGAACCCAGGGCCTCACACATACTTTGCAAGCACTCTACCACTGAGCTGCACCACTCAGCCCATTTTTTATTTTTTATGTTGAGACTTAATTTTGGTAACTCATATGTCATAAGGAATTTGTCCATTTCTTCTGTGTTTTCACTTTTTATGTGTACAGTTTCTCAAAGTAGTCTCTGATGATCTTGAGGTTTGCTTGTTGTTGGCTTTCTGATGCCTTAAGATGAGTCATTAAGTTATTTAATTGGGCCTTCTATAACATATTGATGAAGGCACTCATGGCTATGAACTTCCCTCTAGGGAAATTTTGGTAGGATGTGTTTTCATTCTCATTTGAGTGCAGGAATTCTTTAACTTCCTCACTAATCTCTTCAATGACCCACTGATCATTCAGAGGTGTGTTATATAGTCTCCATGTATTTCAACAAAGTACAACATCCTTTTAGGATAAAAATCCTGAAGAAATTGGGCATACTAGGAACCTATCTCAACATCATGAAGGCCATTTATGACAAGCCTACAGCCAACATTATATTAAATGGAGAAAAAAAGAAACAATACCCTCTAAGATCAGGAACAAGACAGGGATGTCTACTCTCTTCTCTCTTATTGATATTTATAGAGTCCTAGCCAGAGGGATCAAGCAAGAGAAAGAAATTAAAGGAATACAGATAGGGAAAGAAGACGTCAAATTATCCTATTCACAGATGACATGATCCTCTATCTAAAAGACTCCAAACATTTCACTGGAAAACTCTTAGCACTAATTAGCTCCTTCAGCAAAGTACCAGGATACAAAATTAACACTCAAAAATCAGTAGCCTTCCTTTACACCAATTGTGAACAGGAAGAGAAAGAAATCAAGATGATAATCCCATTCACAATAGCACACCAAAAAATCAAATATTTAGGAGTCAATCTGACTGAAGACCCTAAAGACCTCTCCAAGGAAAACTTCAAAACATTAAAGAAAGAAATAGAGGAAGACACTAGAAGATAGAAAGACCTTACTTGCTCATGGATCAGGAGAATTAATATTGTGAAATTGGCTATAGTACCAAAAGTGATTTATAGATTTAATACAGCTCCCATCAAAATATCAATGGCACACTTTGCAGAAATAGAAAAAACAATCTTAAAATTCAGATGGAAGCACAAAGGACTGCGTATAGCCAAAATAATCATTAGCAGGAGAAACAGTGTAGGAGGGATCACAATATCTGACTTCAAACTATATTATGGGCTATTGTGGTAAGGAAAAAAAAAGCTTGATACTGGCACAAAAATAGGCTTGAAGATCAATGAAACAGAACTGAAGACACAGAGATACACCCATTCAACAACAGCCACCTGATTTTTGACAAAGGGGTTAAGGATGTTCAATGAAGAAAAGAGCCTCTTCAACAAATGATGCTGGAAAAACTGGATATCCATGTTCAAAAGACTTAAAATAGACCTGTATCTCTCAATCAGTATGCAAATCAATTCAAAATAGATCAGAGACCTCAGTGTTAAACCAAAAACCTTAAGAAAAGATAGGGAATACATTCCAACACATAGGCATAGGCAAGTATATCCTCAACAAGACCTCAGTTGCCCAGTAAACTACACGAAAAATCAACAAATGGGATTACATAAAGCCAAATAGCTTTTCAGCAAAAAGAAAAAAATGATCAATAGAGTAAAGGGATAGCCCACAGAAAAGAAAAAGAGGACTAATTTCTAGAATGTACAAAGAACTTAAGAAATCAAACACTAAGACAACAAATAACCCAATAAATAAATGGGCAATGGAACTGAACAGATAATTCTCAAATAAAGAAGTATGAATGGTCAAAAAATACATGAAAAATACTCAATACCCCTAGCCATTAGGGAAATGCAAATCAAAATAACACTGAGATTCCACCTCATTTCAGTAAGAATGGCCAAATTTAACAAACAAATAATAACAAATGCTGGTGAGGATGCAGAGAAAAAGGAACACTTTTATACTGCTGGTGGTACCATTAATTAGTTCAGCAACTTTGGAAATCAAAATGGAGGTACCTTATAAAAGTAAGAATAGAAATGCTATACAATCCAGCTATGCCACTCTTGGGAATTTACCCAAAGAAAGGTAAATCATCATACTACAGGGACACCTATATTTTCATATTTAATGCAGCACTCTTCACAACCACAGGGGCATGGAATCAACCAATATGTCCATCAACAGAGGAGTGCATTAAAAATTGTGGTATATATACACAATGGAATATTACTCAGCAATAAAGAAGAATGAAATTATGTCATTTGCTGCAAAATGGATGGAACTGGAGAACCTCATCTTAAGCAATCTAATCCATCCCCCAAAAGAGAAATACGGCATGTTCTCTCTCATACGTGGGAGCTAAATCTAACATAAAGGAAGAAAAAAATCTATATATGTACAAATATAAAAATTAACAATAATACTTATCTAAGAAGGAAAAATATAAGCAAAGTTGAAAGAAATGGGAAGGAAATCAGTGGCTGGGAGTGGAGGTTGGGGAAGAGGGGAAGGGGAGGGAAAATAAAGTAGAGGAGGAAAATCTCAAAATATAAGATGCAACAACATGAAAACATGTCTGCGGCCATAGCACCCTGGAATCCGATCCCTCCTGAGTTTGGAAACTAAGCAGGATAAGCCTGGTTACCTTGGATAACAGACTGTCTGGGAACTCCAGGTGCTGTAGGCTAGGGAGAAGGACCTGACAATCCACTCTCAAAACAATATGACATTGAAAACCCTACGAGTAGCAGAGAGGCACTGACATAGTGCCAGGCATGTCACAGTATCAGGAAGTGTTTTGTTCTGTTGTATATAGGTCACTATGAGTGGGACCCTACTGGACAGCAATGAACAAACCCCAAAACCATATGAATACATGGAAAATATTGTTCTGTAAAACATGTAAGTTGGTGAATGTACAAGCAAAAATGAAGTTGTGTAATGACATAGTAAAAGTTTTATTACTTTGTACCCCATCAACATTTATAAATAAAGGAAAAAAATTAAAATAAAACCAAGAGCCTACAAAAACAAAGTTAACCAAGGAAACTCTCTTATCTATGATAGTATGATAGGTAAAAGTAAATACAATTTGAGTACAATGAGTCAAAACTTAATCAGGGGAAAAATAGAAAAACAATAAAATACTCAAGTCACTTTATACACATACTAATGAAAACATTTAAAACCTTATGAGAATATTTTTCCTCTTTGAGGAAACATGAGATCTGAATCTTTCTCTGATTATAGAGAACAGTTCATACCAAATCTATTTAATCATCTCTTCCCCTTGGAATTATCAAATTAGTGGTGGAGCAAAAGATAGCAGATATACACATACTCTATGTTTAGACATTTAGAAGGCTCAACACAGTTTTAAATTAAATTACTTTAAACTGTTATATGATAGTGGTGAGAAACAGCTTTATAAATTGATATTGGTAGTGTGCAGAAGCTCACACTGTGGAATAGTGATTCTCTTGGAAGAAATGTCTGGAGAAAACGTTAAAAACTCATAGATAGATAGACAGACAGACAGATAGATATATTTACAAGATAATACTCTCTTAAGAAAATCAAATACTTTCTCATAGTGTCTAGTGATCCTCGTTAGGAACAGCAAATTAGAGATTTT